>JAVXUP010001081.1:0-284525 GCA_033070095.1 Escallonia herrerae
TCTTGATTCACTACAAGAAAATAGGTATTTTGCGATGGAATATTACCGACGGACTGGATTCCGTCGCTAAATTGTAATTTACCGATGGAATTATCCGTCGAAAAAATTCAGTCGTTAAATATTATTAGAGACGGAATAATCCGTCGAAAAAGGTTTTTTTCAACGGGCAATTTTCGGTGTTTTAGCGACGGAACTTCCGTCACTAAAAGATTTTTAGTTTTTATTTTTTATTTTTGGAGGGTTTAATAAAAAATTTTAAGGGACGGAATGTCCCTGTCGCTAATAATTCTGTCGGTAAAGTACGACGTTCACCGACGGCTTAGCGACGGGGTATTCCGTCGCTAAAAGCTATCCTTAAAATTAACCAGATCTGTTTCTTCTCTCTCCCCGTTTCTCTATTCGAAAATCAGCTTCAACCCCGTTTCTGGGCGACTTTCACCTCCACGGTTAACCGCCGTTCTCACCTCCACGGTGCCCCACCTCCGGCGACGCAACATCCTCCCCTCGACGCCGATAGACCAATATATATCTCCATTGTCGCCACGCCAGTGCCGCCCTCCACTGCCGCCTCGCCACCAACATAGCCGCCGTCCACTGCCGCCGACAAGCATACTCGTCAGCCGCACTTAGAAGGTAAGTCACCCACTGTTGATTTTCTTTGGTTTGGCATGGTACATATGTCAATATTTAGCACCCACTGTTGTAATTTTTGGGATTAGATCATGCTACTTTCTTTAATTATGTGGTGTTTTGACTGGTTATCTCGAAAACTATGGTTGAATATTAAAAAAATTAAAATAATTGAGGTGTTGATTTGATACTGTCCTGCCGAGAGAGAGGGGTCTACAGGTTGGTGTGTTTTGGGCTGGGCGTGAGGAGGTGGTTATGGAGTCGCAGTGATGGCAGCCGTGACTGCAAGTGCATTTTCTGAGTGCAGTGTGTACGTATAGTGTGTTGTGTACTTATATATGTAGGTGGTGCAGTGTAAAGTGCTGAGTGTGTGCAGTGGGTAAAAGAGTGGGCAGGCTGTGAGGATACATGGGGGTGGAGAGAGGCTGTAACAGGCACCCTAAATTGAATGTCCTAAATCAACCAAACCCTAAATTGAATTAATAGAATCCCCTAATTGAACCCTAAATTGAAGTAATTAAACCCTAAATTGAATGCCCTAATCGAATCGAATCCTAAATTAAACTAATTGAACCCCTAATTGAATGCCCTGATCCAACCGAATCCTAAATTGAAATAATTGAACCCCCTAATTGAATGCCCCAAATTAACCGAACCCTAAATTGAATCAATAGAACCCCCTAATTGAACCCTAAATTGAATAATTAAACACTAATTAAACCCTAAATTGAATGCCCTAATCGAATCGAACCCTAAATTAAACTAATTGAACCCTAAATTGAATGCCATAATCCAACCGAACCCTAAATTGAACTAATTGAACCCTAAATTGAATGCCCCAAATCAACCGAACCCTAAATTGAACTAATTGAACCCCCTAATTGAACCCTAAATTGAAGTAATTGAACCCTAATTAAATCCTAAATTGAATGCCCTAATCGAATTGAACCCTAAATTAAACTAATTGAATGCCCTGATCCAACCGAACCCTAAATTGAAATAATTGAACCCCCTAATTGAACCCTAAATTGAATGCCCCAAATCAACCGAACCCTAAATTGAATCAATAGAACCCCCTAATTGAACCCTAAATTTCTGTAATTGAACCCTAAATTGAATCTCATCTAATACAATCGAATCCAAAATTGAAATAATTCAAGCGCATCGGATATGTGCATTTTGAACAATTTTTTCCATTTGAACATTGATAATTTTAGGTTGTTAATTGTGCATTTGAGAATTGTGATTATTGATCTGTGATTTTAGGTTGTTAATTGATGATTTTAGGTTATTAGCTGTGCATTTGAAGTAATTGCGATTATTAATTGATGATTTTAGGTTGTTAATTGATGATTTTAGATTGTTAATTGTGCATTGAGCATTTGAGATATTGAGATTATTGACGGAGGATGGGACCCAATTGGATTGAATGTGTGATTTTTGTTAATTTTTATTGCATTGAGCATTTGAGAATTGAGAATTGAGATTGTTGACGGAGGATGGGACCCAATTGGATTGAATGTGTGATTTTTGTTAATTTTTATTGCATTAAGCATTTGAGAATTGAGAATTGAGATTGTTGACGGAGGATGGGACCCAATTGGATTGAGATACCTGTTAGTTAGCGCAGACACGGACACCACGTCTGATCGACGGTGTCCGACATTTCAAAAATAAATTAACGTATGCTAATGTGTCTGGAGGTGCGTGTCGGTGGGCGTCAGACACGTGTCCGGAGGTGTCAGACACGTGTCGGTATGTGTCGGACACGTGTCCGGAGGTGTCAGACACGTATCGGACACCATATCAACACCCTATATGAGGTGTCAGAATTGAGATTGTTGAATGTGCATTAAATTTAGGTTAGTTAGGTTAATGCGACATTTTTAGCGCTGGTTAGGACTAATCAACACTACTCGTCACAATTAAACCCTTATTAGGACTAAATAACCCTAATTAATCCTAATCAACCCTAATTAGCTATAATTATTCAGAAGTAGCCCTCATTAACATTAATTAGCCCTAACATAACCCAATTAAGCCTAATTAGGACTAATCAGCACTACTCGGCACAATTAAACCCTAATTAGGACTAAATAACTCTAATTAGTCATAATCAACCCTAATTAGCTATAATTATCCAAAACTAGCCCTCATTAACATTAATTAGCCCTAACATAACCCAATTAAGCCTAATTAGCCCTAATTAGGACTAATCAGCACTACTCGGCACAATTAAACCCTAATTAGGACTAAATAACCCTAATTAGTCCTAATCAACCCTAATTAGCTATAATTAATACTCGTAATTAACCCTAATAACCCAGTTAGCCCTAATTAGCCCTTGTACATCCCATAATTACTCCATATTGCCCAGAGATGGTTCAATTACTCGTTGTTTACAAACCCTGCCTTCTTTATATTAGTTGTTGTTTTGAGAAGTCCATTGGCAACGAGATGGTTCAACTCGTTGCCAACGAATTCTATTTAATGTGGAATTGGTAACATATGTAACGATCTTTCTGCAGTTTTGATATTTCGGAAAGATTCTTGCATATGTTATCAATTTCTGAACGCATGCATGCATAAAAACCCTTAGTTCCCGTTCAAAGGTACTCATTACAAAGTAATGCTTTGTAATGAGCCTTTGGATGTCCAGTTTGGACAATTTGGAAAAGCTAATTGTTTATAAAACAGTGTTTTGACTCATGCTTTGTGTTCTATGTCGTGGATATTTGGTACACGTTCTCGTGTGTTTCTCCGGGTGCATACAGATCTGGTGTTCTAACATCCGTCAAACCTTCTTGAGCAAGGTTAGATGAATGTTAGAACACCTAATCGATGTCGTGTACTTGGAGAAATGCGGGGAGGTGCTGCCGAATTTTTCACAGACATGGGACTAAGCATGAGTTATTCACTGTTTTATAAACATGTGCTTTTCTGAATGGGATAGGACCACTACCTGTTGAAGAGTGGAGGGGAAATTTGTAACATTCATGCATTCATATTTACATCGGCAATGCCTAATCACTGGTCATAATTGAAGGTGGTATACAGTACGATAATTCAGTCGTCATGTCAGTCGATCGAAGTTGGATGAAAAGGAAGAATGCTGAAGATTTTGAGTGTCGCGTTGACGAATTTCTCGACTTCGCTTATGCGCATCCTGCACATGTTGACCTTGATAAGATAAGGTGTCCGTGCGGTAGATGTGAGTTGTTGCACTGGAGAAAAAGAATTGAAGTAAAATGGCATCTTCGTCGGTACGGTTTTATGGGTGGATACACAAGGTGGACGCAGCACGGGGAAACGATAGTATTGTCGTCCAACCCGACTAGTCAAACTGAAGTTAGGGAGGAGGCACGATATGATTACCGAGATATGATTATGGATGCTGGGCATGCTAATGTTGACTGGGGTGACGACAGTCCACAACCGCCGAACGAGGGGGCTCATCAGTTTTATGAGTTGTTGAGAGCTGCGGAAGAGCCGCTGTGGGATGGAGCTCCGAAACACACACGGCTGTCTGCGGTTAGTAGGTTATTACAGTTGAAATCAGACCACGGGCTGAGTGAGAAAGGTTTTAACGAGTTTGTTACCTTAATCAAAGAAATACTGCCCGAAAGTGAAAAGCTACCGCCGTCGTACTATGACGCGAAGAAGATGATGAGGAAACTTGGGTTGAGCTATGACCGGATAGATGCGTGCAATAACGATTGTGTATTATTTTGGAAAGAGAATAAGGATTTGTCACGGTGTCCAGTATGTGATCATTCGAGGTACAAACCGGACAAAGGGAAGAAGAAAAACATTGCATGGAAGATATTGCGATATTTCCCGATCACACCACGGCTTCAGAGAATGTACTACTCCTCCAATACAGCTGAACATATGAGGGCTCACCGTGAGACTCGCAGCAACGATGCCGATGTGCTGACACACCCAGCTGATGGAGAGGCGTGGAAGGAGTTTGACCGCAGGCATCCAGTCTTTGCTCAGGAAGTTCAGAATGTTAGACTTGGTCTGGCAACCGATGGGTTCAACCCTTTCGGTCAGTCTACCACGCCTTACTCCTGTTGGCCTGTTATTATTGTCCCTTACAACCTTCCACCAGGCATGTGCATGAAGAAGCCGTATATGTTCTTGTCGTTGCTTATTCCGGGGCCGAAGAGCCCCGGTAAGGACATAGATGTGTATTTAAGGCCGTTGATTGATGAGTTAAAACAGTTATGGAATCATGGAGTCGAAACATATGATGCATCCCTTAAACAAAATTTTCAGATGAGGGCTGCTTTGATGTGGACTATACATGATTTCCCCGCATTGGGAATGACGTGTGGCTGGAGCACACATGGGAAGCTAGCATGCCCTGCTTGTATGGGCGTGAACCCCGGTCATACGTTAAAGCACGGCGGAAAGGCCTCGTGGTTCGGATGTCACCGTAAGCTTTTGCCACCGGGCCATCAGTTTCGTAGGCAGAAGGATAAATTTGACGGGACAATCGAGCGTGAGGTTGTCACACTGGACTACCCATCTGGTGAAGAAGTACTCTCACACCTGGAGGCACTTGATACTGACATACCACACGGTAAGGGTGTGCCGGATCAGAAGATTGCAGGGTTCGGGAAAGAGCACAACTGGAGAAAATTTTGTATCTTCTGGGAGTTAGCCTACTGGAGGACGCTCGTTATCCGAAACAACATGGATGTGATGCATATTGAGAAGAACGTTTTTGATAATGTGTTCAACACAGTGATGAATGTCAAGGGCAAATCGAAAGATCACCTTAAAGCGAGAAGGGATCTACAACAGTTGGGTGTACGCCGTGAATTGCATCCTCGGACAGTCAGTGGGAGGACCATACTTCCGAAAGCACCTTACTGTCTAGACAAGAAACAAGTGGAGAAGGTCTGTCAGTGGGTTAAGAATTTGAAGCTTCCGGATGGGTTTGCGTCCAACATATCTCGTTGTTGCAATGTATCGGAATGCAAGTTCCAAGGGATGAAGAGTCACGACTGCCACGTATTCATGGAGAGATTCATTCCTATTGCCTTCCGGGGACTGTTGCCACGGGTTGTTTGCGAGACTTTGACTGAATTATCTCATTTCTTTCGAGATATATGCTCTTCTACGATCCGGGTGAGTAACATGGAAGTGCTTGAGAAGAACATTGTGGTGACGATTTGCAAGCTGGAGAAAATCTTCCCACCTTCGTTCTTTGATTCAATGGAGCATCTGCCTGTTCACTTGGCATATGAAGCTAAGATGGGTGGACCCGTGCAATATCGGTGGATGTATCCCTTCGAGAGGTAATCCTTAAATTGTTACAGTTGTTCGTTTACACTTAATGCGACATCTGTTATCATTGATATTCCACCTAACTCGATTCGCTAAACTTCTAGGTTCATGTTCCATTTAAAGAAAAAAGTCCGTAATAAGGCTCGGGTTGAGGGCTCAATTGCGGAGGCTTACGTAATGGAAGAACTTGTAAACTTTTGTAGTCAATATTTCGGGCCTGATGTTGGTACAAGGTTAAATCAACTAGGCCGAAATGACCCCGGAGCAAGCACAAATTTGGAAGGGCAATTGTCAATATTCAAGCAGCCAGGGAGTCCGTTCGGCCGAACGTATACTCGATGGCTAACGGATGAAGAGTACAGTGCTGCAACAATATATGCCCTTCTAAATTGCGATGAAGTTTCGGCATTCGTTGAGTAAGTTAAAGTCTTAATTCACTTACATTGCTGTACATAATTGAAAGTGTGTGTTAAGTGAGTCAACTATATTGGTTTGCAGTGAGTTCGATGCGGAATCTTTAATCACTGATCCCGCTGGACTTGAATCTCATCGAAAATCACAATTTGTACAGTGGTTCAAAATTCGTGTAAGATTGTTTAACGAAATTATATTATGTGTTATATACAGTTCTGTGGCCAATTAGTATACTGATTTATCCTTAATTTTTACCGTCATCTACAATAGGTTCAGTCAATGGATAGACCAGTGGCCTCCTGCTTGAAATTACTAGCCGAAGGCCCTAACAAACAAACATCCTGTTACGGAGGCTATATCATCAACGGGTTTAGGTTTAACGTAAAAGATGATGACCGAACAAAACAAACCCAAAACAGTGGAGTCTTGGTCAACGGCGACTGTTATGCCGAGAATTGCATGGATTTTTACGGAGAGCTAGATGAGATTGTTGAGCTAACATATCTGGGTTCCCAAAACCGCCTGGTAATGTTCAAGTGTACGTGGTTCGATGTCACATGCAGTAGAGGAATCCGTGTTAGCTCTCAAGGGATTGTAGATGTCAATGTCAAGTCAAGACTTGCATCAGACGAGCCCTTTGTGTTTGCTAGTCAAGCTGTACAAGTCTTTTACGCGGAGGACGTCGCCAATCCCAAATCTCATTGGTATACAACTATCAAGTCCAAGAAATTGCCCGTGACATATGACAGTGAGCTAGACTCCTTTCAAGCCGACCAACCACGTGTCTTGTTCCCTGTTGAGGTCAACAACGAGGAGGACGATCTTCCTCTTCCAACAACACTTCTTGTAGGAGAAGAAGTCGTAGATGATGACGCGGAAGACGTGGAAAGTGTTGGAGATGATGTGACCGAGTCTACTGATGAAGAGGATGAATTAGAAGATGAAGAGGACGACGAGTCCCACGAAGAAGAGGACGACGGGGAAAGTGATGAAGATGATTCGCAAACTGAAAATGATTGACTTGTAATGTTGTAACATCACGGGAAAAATGTAGTAACATTTTAGAACTTGGTGTTTATTGATGTGTTTTTGCACATCCGTTCATATATATATATATATATATTGTGCCGATGATGATTTTTGCCAAATTATTGTTTTTAACGTGTTAATGTCTTTGTAATTTATCTATATGAAGTCAGATATGGATAGGATACGGGCTATTCGTGGCCGGGCTGGACGCCGAGCTGCTTCCTCCCCGGTGGGTCCCACCTCGTCATTGCCTACTGATGACGAGGCACAGAGTGATCGCGAACAGCAGATGGGGCCCCAGCCCCAGCCGTCGTTGTCATCCCAGCCCGACGCAGATTCATCCCACACGCGCGTGCATTCTCCATCTTCCGTGGGTTCTACCTCAGGTATAGTTGATAACGGTGTTTCGTACATTTTCGCTAGCCTTATATTTGAACTGTATTAATGTCTGTGTTTTGTAGGATCTCGACGAGGCCGTGGTCCGACACGCGGGGTACGCATCGACCCCCAGCGTAAACAGAGAGTTACGCTCACGCAGGAGGGCCTGTAAGTACTAAAAATATCACCTCATGCCTTATATTTAAAATTTTGGGGTGTTAATTTATATTTGAACTGTATTAATTATTTATTTACTTCTTTGGCAGGATCCTGGAGAATCAGGCGAGGACGAAGATCGGCGTTCTTGTGAAGGGCCGATTCTTCGAGCCACGCCTGTACTGGAAGGACTGGGATGCCGCTGCGAGGGAGGCCCTATGGGAGGAGTGGCTGGTACGGTGAAGTATTTTTTTCAGCGTTAGTAAATGTTTAATTACAGTTTGTTTTATGTTGTTAATTTGTGTTATTGAATGCCTTACAGGAGGGGTTCACGTTTGACACGCCTCAGCAGCAGGTACTGGGGCAGCAGGCTTTCTTTGCCTACATCGGCAAGAATTACCGCCGATGGCTCCACGATGCACGGGACCGGGCGAAGAAGGCGCTGCCCGAGGGTGCCCCGATGACGGACATGACGAGATATCCCCCACATTGGATATCTCACCGTGTATGGGGGGAGATGATAGATCGGTGGGCTGCGGATCCAGGTTGGGACGCCAAGAGTAAGAGCGGGGCTGAGAACAGACAGAACAGAGATCCGACGCACACGGGGGGGTCGGTGCCACACGACATCGTCCGACACATGAACGCGGTCGAGCACCCGGATCTGGAGGAGGATGAGGTCGTAGCTCTGACGTATAATCAGACGCACGTGCGGAAGAAGGACAAGGACGAGGCGCACCGGGCGGGCGACTATATTTCAGATATTGCCCGGCGGATCGATGTGAGTCAATTTATTTAAGTTGTTAATGTTTTTTCTTTCTATCCTCAATGTCTGTTTCGTTAATTAATGCCCTAACATATCGTTAAACCACTATTTTTGCAGGCCTCGTATGAACAGCTAAGGGGGTCCGAGCAGCAGTCCGGACAGCCATCAGCGTCCACTAGTACGGCTGCGAGTACTGGGGGGTTGAAGCGATGGCTGGATACGCCGGAGGTCGTGAATCGGCCGAAAGGCCGCATACGCGGCCTGCCTAGCACGACTGCTCGTGCCGTGATAGGAGCGTCCTCACCCCCTGCTGCCCCTCCACAGACACCGGCTCCTCGGCCTCAGTTGGACGACGAGGAGATCCAGCGCATTGCTACAGTGGTGTGAGGATGATCAGGGAGCAGGGCACTGCTGGACAGGCCGAGCCGGCCCCGGATCAGCAGGATCCAGATCCGGGACTCGGCAACCCCTGATGAGCCCCTTCCCGTGCCCGTTCCTAGCTTCCCCCCCCCCCGCGCCCGGCTTGTACTCTTCTCCCCTCTCCTAACCGGCTGTATCCGGTTCCCGGCTTGTACATATGAGTTTTTTTTATGATTGATTATATATATTTCTTTCTGTATTGATTATTGCGCGTTGTTGTTGAGAATTGAAAATTGTATTACAGGTCTGGGTAATTGAAAAATAAAAAAAAATTCAAAAAAATTTTTGACTTTTGGCGACGGATTAATTCCGTCGCTAAAAGTATTCCTACAATCAGTTATTTAGCGACGGAATATTCCGTCGCTAAATAAGTTTTTTAGCGACGGAATATTCCGTCGCTAAAATATTTTATCCGTCGCTAATTTGACAAAAAAGAAAATAAATTAAAATTTTAAAAATATAATTAGCGACGGAATATCCGTCGCTAATTAAAAATAAATCCGTCGAAAAAAATGACATATTTAGCGACGGATTGATAAATTCCGTCGCTAAACTATTAGTGACGGGCTTTTATACGAGGGATTTTTAGCGACGGTGAATCCGTCGCTAATTCTTTTAGCGACGGATTTTGGGCTTTTCGCGACGGATTTTCCCGTCGTAAAAGCCTGTTTTCTTGTAGTGATTCTTAACCCTTTATCTTATGTTAATTTTTGCATAATTTGCTTCAGCGCTCCTCATGCAATGTTTTTATCTTTTATGTCTTTTATTTTCTATTATCTGGGTGTGTTTTGAATCTCAACTGAAATAGTCGCAAGTTATTTCTCCGAGCAATCCATTTTGATTCCTTATTTCTATGTTCCCAATATCTTTATAACATGTTCACCCTATTGTTTGCACCAAGGAATGCCAGAAAAGAAGAGTATCTACGTGACGGATCAACCCGTGTTAGGGAAAGTTAGAGCTTGACTTGTGAACAAATCATGTGTTTGATTCTTGAGTGAGATCGGGGCGGGCTTTCTAATTGTCCGCCAAATCGGGGATGTCATTCCCATTCCTTAACCCGGTAGCGAGGCGAGGCAAGGCGGGGCGAAGTCGTGTATAAGTATTACCAGGGTGGGTACGGATTTTATAAGATCCGCATTCGACCCGTCCAACTGCCATTCCTATTCCCTAATCTTGGAGGTTGTATTAACTGACCAGTTGAATAGTCTTTCTGAGGTTCAAGACGTCTACAATCGTAAAAGTTCATATCATATGATTTATGTCTATAATTAGTTGTTGAAGAGTTGAATAGTCTTCCTGAGGTTCAAAACGTCTACAATTGTTAAAGTTCATATCATATGATTTATGTCTATAATTAGTTGTTGAAGAGTTCAATTCAATTGGGAGATTTTAGCCTTTAGATGTAGATCTTTAGAGAGCCCATCTAAGTGGAGAGACTCTCACAATAAAAGTTAAAAGCTGATTTATCGTGGAGAGACTCTCACAATAAAAGTTAAAAGCTGTAGAGGAAGTTTCATAAATCCTACTTGTTGCAGTTATAAAAGTCTAAAAATTCTACGTATTGCAATTTTGAATGAACGTTTTGATATTTTTGATATAAATAAATAGATAGATATATAGATTCGGTTGACTTATGTTTGAGTCTCGATCTCTCAGGCGCTTTCATAGCTAACCTTTCCACTTCTCTTTCCTTTTTACATCAGGCGGTAACCAAGACGGTCCGATCCGACTAACAAAACCAAGTCCATTTACTTTTGTAACTTTTGGCATTAAGTATTTGCTCGACAAGCAACAAGACACTTTTTGGTTTAATTAGTAGCCTTCTGAACACGGCATGCCTTACCCTCTTTGGTTTTTATTAGTAGCCTTGTGAATACGGCAAGCCTTAACACGCGGCCTAATATGGTGGTAGCTCGGAAGATCGGGTGGTGGCGGTGGCAGTCGAGGCCCAAGTAAGATACTTTTTATATGTTGGCAATTACTTTGAGGATTGACCACCAGACAAGGACTATGCATTTCGTAGTCTCTGCATTTTATGGTGATCCACCTTCCTACAAATCATACGTGAACGCAACAGATGATGAAAGGCAAAAGGAACAAAGAAGGATTTTGAGCTTTACTTGACCTTGGCCTGAGCTCTAAGGTATCTGCTCATGCCCTGGATGAGAGGTCAACTGCTAGTTCGCGTGTGCATGCTCGCAAACGTGTGAAAGAACGAGACTATGAGAACATAGAGAATGAGACTATGAGAACATAGTGGATCAAGTATCGGCCACACTCTTGACCTTCCCAAAATGATCGCTTGAATCGTGGTCATAATGTTTTGGTCAATTGAATCAAAATGTATTAAAATTTTAATAATTGGTTAATAATTGGATCCGGTCGTCTACGACATTTTAACTCCGAAAAAGTTTGGAGAGAGTATGCAAATATTAAGTCAACTTTCCAACTTTGTCATCTTTTTGGTGTCATTTTACAAGTTCAATGGCTAAAGTTTCTAAATCTTGTAATGTTTGAGTTGAATTATTCCTAATCATCCCTTCTAAAACCTAATCTTCGCCCTTCTCTTCTAATATCATCCCCGATATCGTTTCACAGGTATACAAGTTTTTCCAAACTCTTACCGCGTAAATTTGTTCTCAGAAAAAGATTCTATCATAAAATGTCTAAATCTATACATTGACAAGGGGATTTTTCCTGGCTGCATTCTAAAAAGTGCTAGACGAGAGCTTTCGATGCCAACAAGAAACGTATCTTTGATTGATCTCAAATCATCTACCCATGGATTGCCACAGAGCACCGTAACCGTAACCATACAAGGCCCTGTGCCCCTTTCTTGATGTGATCAAGGGAACATCCAGGAATGTGCTATCAATACCAAAAGTAGAAGGCGGCACTAACAGCTAAAAATGATAGAAACACTTGGATTACGACCGCCAAGTCAATATGGGCCTAACCCTCTCGATGTGGTAAGCTAAAGCAACCACTATAAATAGCATCCCCAGTTCTTGTTGATCTACAACATTCCCATTCAAAACAGACTATGCCCTCCTCTTCCTCTAGTTTGGTAGTCTTTTCTTCCACGCCATTTAGTCTGAGTGACAGAAAGATATACCATGGCGAATTCTCGTGTTACAAGGTTCATCACCGAGGTTGCACCACCACAGTTTGTAAGCGTGATGCGGTATCATGCAACAAAAATGCTAGACACAATCAGTGAAGAAGAAAGGGAATGCAGCGCAAACGATTCATTTGCTTTGGCTCCAAAGAGTACGGTGTCGTCGTTGTCTTCAGCTACTTCATCTTCAAATGCAACTAACAGCAAGTACTTGCTCAAAGAGATCCAGATAGCCCTTTCTGCACTTGGCAAGTGAATCCCAACTTTTTGGGACATGGTCAAACCACTACAGGAAACTTTTTGTTATTCTGGCGTGTTGAGTCCGAGAACCTTGGTTGAAATCCAAGATCTACTGAGACTGCATGAAAATTTTATGTATAGTAAGCCATAGTATGAGGAACATAGTTTTGTTGAGTCCGAGAACCTCGGTTGAAATCCAAGATCTGCTGAGACTGCATGGAACCTATATGTATAGTAAGCAATAGTATGAGGAACATAGTTTTATACTCAACTTTCTCTGTTGCATCTGTAAGCTCTATAAAGCAGTTCTTGTTTATCTACTGAGCAGCTTATACGAATTATGCTTTTACATGTATATGCTAACGCTGGCTTCGAATAACCAACTCATCAAGCAGACGCCCACTTAGATGGGTAAGAGCAATTCAAAAATGTTGGCATACACGCATGTATCTTGAAAAATGCATGTCAAACTTGAAACTACCAGGTGATCAAGCAAGTTGAATACCATTCAGAAGGGAAAATTTTACTTGTCTCCTATTCCAGTCTTGTTATCCAGATTTGGTCTTACAATTCTATAGGAACAGATAGGATAGTTCAGGTGCTCCCAAAAGCTTTTAATTTGCTAGAAGTTACAGGAGACTAAAATGTTTCTATCAACAGTCACTCGGAAACTACTAACTTTAACAGGTTATTCGAGGTGGGCTCCTGCCTAGCTCTTCTTTTATCAAGTCGGCACAAGTTATTTACTTCCACGCTAGGGATCTAAGGTTATCATTTATGGCTCTTGGATAGGATCGAAAGACTTTGGCAAGGTGGGAGTAGTTTTGAAAGATAGTTCTAGGGTTTTCGTGGCGGTAAAAAACGGCTCACATTCCAAACTGTGAGCCCCCATCATTTAGTAGAGCTGGGCATTTTGACCATTTCTCTTTTGAATTAGTAGCAAACAAGTGAATGGAGTAGCTCTGATACTTGTTGAATTTTCTCGTCGGGAGGTTCTGTTGGAAAACTGGGTGGTTTATTGACCCTGTTAGGGAGGATTCTGGTATGTGTATGTTATTTGTAATCTCTTTCCATTGAATTGGCGAAAAGAATATTGATTTCCATCATCGAGTCATTAGCTTTGCTTACTGACGGGGAGCAAGCTCAAAATCATCCGTTCCGTTCTCTCGTCTCTTTATTGTGTTGTAACCTATTTGTATGTACCCTCCTTATTAAGGGAAATATACCGTACATCTTTCATCCTTAAAAAGAGATTGTAATCAAGACTTCATTATGTAACCAAGATTTGGTTCTTCAGTCTCGATCGAGAATCAAAGACTTGCATTTGGGTGGAGACCACACCAATTATTACGTTAGGTATTGTAATTAGTTTGGTATGCACTTACAAGAATGCCAGTGCTGCTCAACTCTAGCACTCTTCAAGGAACTTTCTGGAAGGGCCACATATGCTTAAGAGCAGTTGTTAACACCCAGAATTTGAGGGGTCCGGAAATACCACTAAATCAACACATAAATATGTCTTTAACTTGTCAAACTAATAGTAGTGGAGAGCATTTAAAGCTTTTTCTATAATCATCAAAAACTCAAATGCTTAACTACAAGAAAATTCATAAAAATATATTATTAGTCTCTTATATAATCAATGTGAGTCAAATTTCAATTGTTAATAGGCTTGACTAACAGTTCATTTGAACAAGACTCTGAATATGAAAGTAATTTATACGGCTTTACTAAAAATCCTTCGTGCTAATCATGGGCTAAAAGGAAGATTAAAGGGAAAGAAAATAGGTGAGCACGGATTTCGCTCGAAGGAACTTACTCACACATAAAAATACTACTCCCTCCGTTTCACAAAATATTGAGATCCAGATTGACTTGCACAAAGAGATTCCAAGCTAGTAGGTTGATTTTTTCAAAATGCCCTCACTTTTAGGTACTACTTTTGCCATCATACCCACCATCCTTTTTATTTTCATCTTTTTAGTTTCTTTTCTTTTTCTTTTTCATTTTGTTTTTATTTTACTAACACCGAGCGTTATTGAATGCTGCTGCCGAAGACTTCCATGGCTAAAAAAGTGTAAGACTCAATGAGGTTGAATCAATGGGAGCTTCGCTATTATTAGGGCTGCAACTTACGCAGGTTAGATGGGCCTAAAGGTCAGACCATGGTTAGTCCACTCTCAAAAACTCGTCCCTATGCCTAGCCCAACACATCTATGTGTTGAATAGTATCTGTCCACTCCCAGCCCATGAAAATTTTGGGGCACAAGTTAGACATAGGTTGCCTACGAATTGTCCATAGTTATAAATTAATTTTTATTTTCTTAACTTTTAAGTATATCAAGTTTTATCCAAGTCTAATAATGAGTCATGATGATGATGAAGAAATGTATGGTGAAGTCTCAAAATCGATTTAAATATAAGCATGGAAACAATGTTTTAAGTCAAACTAAAAGCAAAAGAAAAATACAAGAGTCTTGAAAGAATCTTATTAAGTTTAATCATATAATAATCCTACAATAAGAAACAAAGCTAAAAAAAAAAATGAAGTATTCTGGGGTCTCAAAATCTATATGATTAGAGAAATATAAAGACTAAAGAGAAAGAAAAACACAAGCTGGCACACACACACACACACACACACACAACGTAAGCTAAGTTGTCAATGCGATTTGGCCATCCATCCATGAAAGTTGGACGGACCAGGTCTTTTTTTTTATTTTAAAAAAAGTAAATTTCACCGTCTGTTACGTTATATAGCGGATGGTAAAGTTTACAATATTGTTCCCCCCCCCCCCCCCCCCGTGCCTAAAAAAAAAAACTTTTACCTGCAGATCCTTTTGACTCATTGAATCCTTAAAGGCACTTAGGTCAAATTCCCTGTCCCCCATATTATATAGTAAACGACGTGATTTTTTTTTTTTTGAAAAAAAAAAATCAGATCTGGTCCACGTACCCATCTATATATGTGTGTGTGCACGCGTGCGCGCGTGCAACGTTAATTATTTGAAAATTAGACAGGCTGGAAGGGTTTTTAACAACCCTTACCCATGCCCAACCCATAGTTTTGACGGGCTCAAACTTTTGTGCCTATATTTATTACAGTTTCTATAAAAGTGAACCAAACACCTATATCTCTATGGGCTAGCATGCGATGCCCACCGGTTGCCCAACCTAGGTTCCACCTGGCAATATAATGACACTACCATTTCCTTCTCTTTAATTAAGTTTTAGTTTTTCCTCAAAATCAAAGCATTTCCATCTCAACTCATGTAAATACAAACTAAAGTGATTTTTTGTTGAATTGAACTACCACAAAACTTCAATCACATTTTTCCCCAATGAATTAGAAACATAAAAGAGAACTAGTGCAACTCAGTGGGAAACTTCTTAGTTTATAGTAAATCTACATTGCCTCACTCACGCCCAGTCTCACCTCGCACCTCAGTCGTGCCTCATCACCTTATTTGTGCCTCATCGAGTGGATCTGTAACGTCTTGTGGCACCTCATTGAACGCCTCATTGAAGCCTTAGTCATACCTTGTTGAACAACGCCATCAATGACTAAACGTCTAGTTGCCGCTCAAATAAGCCTAGTGGTGAGTATTTAAACGATTGAAACTGATCCCACTGTGAAAACCAAACGGATCAATCCGTCTAATTCCAAACCAAACTTAAGAACAATTGGCTTGGTTTTTTTTTTTGGCAAATCGCATATCCTGTTAGGTCAGTTTAGCCGTTCGGGTTGGATTTTTTTGAAATCGATATAAATTGAACCGGTTAATATTTTCATCTATCCCAGGTTACTTTTACTAACTGCCTTAGTTGTATTTAACCCATTCATTGGAAAAAGGAGTAATCATGAATTCCTCTAATCCTAACCCGTATCTTTTACTCGCCGCCCATAACTCTGCTCCACCGAGCCTCCACTCCACCTCCACATCAGTCGATTGCTCCATGGCTGCGCCTCTACCTCCACTTCTGTTGATTGCTCCAGGGCTGTGCCTCCATCAGTCTTACGTCCTCCCGCCCCCTCCACATCTCAAATCCAAGTAAGAACGATCTTGCTCTTCTCTTCTATTTCTTTGTCTTCTTTTTTCTTCTATTTCTTCTTCTCCTTTTTTCTTTTGTTTCTTCTTCTCCTTTTTTCTTCTGTTTCTTCTCCACATTGATCTCGCCGAATTCCTAATAAGACCACTTGAAGATTTTGCCAAACACAGATAAAAAGGAGGGATTTTTGGGCATGGCCAACAAGCTAAGAGTTTCGAGTTTAAAATCAAGTGAAATACAAAAATAAGATTATTTAAAATCTTTAGATCCCATGTACAATTGTGGCTTTGTGACTACTGACTACCTATTGCAATTTTTTTCTCGTGAGAACAAGGTTTGTTACTTAAATTATTTTCTTAATGACAGTTTTCTTGTTTATTACTGCTTCGGTCTCACAAATATTGATTATATTTATTTTTTGAGTCGTCCTAGAAAAATTGCTCAATTTCTAAAATAAGAAAGATTATGTAAGTATTTTTACATATTTACCCTTCTTACACTTTTTTATTCTATTTCTCAATCCACATTTAAATCTTTACCAACTAATTTTTTGTCTCATGACCAATTTCTTACACTTTTTTATTCTATTCCTCTCTCCATATTTAACACTCCACTAACCCATTTTCTCTCTCCATACCCACTTTCTTCCCCTCCTTTCTCTAAAGGGTAGAGCCAAAAAATGCACAATATATGACTTAAATCCTTAATATTTTGCCAAGTCAAAATGGAGCAATTTTTGTCGTATGGATGGAGTAAATTACAAATCTTATGAACCTGATTCATTGCCATGATCATTTTTCAGATATGTGGACTATGGTTTATGATGGTTGAACGTTGATGATGAAGGTTTTGAAGATGTCAAAGTCCTTTTTGTGATCTTTTTGGTTTTAAAGATCCTTAGGACTTTTTTTTAAAGTTAATGTTAATGATTTTTAAGATGTTGTGTAATGACCAGTTCTCTTTGATTGTGTGTAATATAACTAAAATTTTGTACTTATGCTTACTTTTAGAGTTTTTATTACAACTATCAAACCGAACCGACCAATCTCGGTTTGGAAAAAAAAAAAAAGAACCGTGGTTGAACGGTATGGTTTCAACGGTTTGTTTTCTGCGGGTTGAACGGATCGGTTTGGATGGTTTAATCAGCTTAGGCCAAAGTCATTTTTGGATAAGTTTAGGCCTAAAAATTAATAACTTACACATGCTAATAAGCTTAAAAAATTGAGTTTTTTTAACATAATTAATAAAACTTAGTGTGATAAAGGCTGCGAGTAAACACATGTGTGTTACGTCAAGGGATTTAGGGTTTATCCCATTTTATATGAGTAGTCAGATAACTAGGGTTAGTAAAAAATAACTAAGATTAGGTAAAAATATAGATATGTTATATATGGTTAGCTCGGTTTATGCGATTTCAGAAAAAATCCAATCCGAACCAAACCGACCGAACATAATGTATGTTTGAGGAAAAAAAATCCAAACCGGTTTATTTTTAAATCGGTTTGGAAATAGACGGATTTGTCGGTTTGGTTTTCACTGTTGAATCAGTTTCAACGGTTTAAATGCTCACCCCTACCTAGATGTCTAGCCAACGTTGTGTATTCATGGGTTGTTCGGCTGATCCATTGAGTTTTTGGTATCAGGTGGTTGCCGTGTGGCTTGGAGGTGGCCTGATATGACAAAAAAGAAATGGAATGGGTTATTGAGTCATAGGGGACGAGGGTAGCATATTGGTGGTGGTGATGAAAGTGGGTAGCAGCAGTGGCGGTGGAAGTTACAGAGTTAAAAAGTGAGATAAGTTGAAATATGAAAGACTAAATTGATGTGTATTATAATGGTAGTGGTTGCCAGTGCTTGACTGGAGATGATCAGGCGCGCGGTGATCATTGATGGAGGTGGATTGGTATTTATGAAAATAAAAAGATAAGAGAAAGAATTAAGATGAGTAGAGAGAGAATAGAATAAGTAAGGAGAGAGAAAGAGAATAAGAACATAGACAAAAGGGCAAATTAATAAAATCAAACACAAAAACTTTCTTCAATTAGAAACATAGTAATTATTTTGTGATAGTCATAAAAGGAAAGTTGGGCAATAATTTTAGAACGGAGGGAGTAATTCACAATATGAGCTATTAACAGGGCCAATGAATTGTTTAATGAAATAACTACTTCAAATTCAAAGGAAAAATTCTAAGAGTACAATAAACATAACAAAGGTTGTACCAATTGCAACATCAAAGATAACTTGTCAATTTAAATATTCCATAATGTGAGAGGGAAATCATATTAAAAATGGTTTGTCACCGCATGAGAGTATGAACAAACGCAAAATCTGAATGGATATAACAATTTAACCATAAACAATTTTGTATCAAAATAAGACTTCTATGCTGGAACTTTAGAGGCCAAAGAGTAAAAGGTCAAATTCAAAACGCAAATTGCTTAACTACAAAATACATAACCAAATTTCATGGTATGATTGCAATATAAGCACTCCATACATATTGAAAAATGTTAGTGTGTGTCCATTCGAAGTACATATAATGGTGTTTTACCAGGTCAAAATATTTTTTGACCCTCGTGAGAAGTTGCATCTGAAGCAACGCATATAAGTTACTCTATTCAAGGCAACTTTCTCAATTCAAATATGACACAGTAGGCAAAAAGTTCTCATCAATTACAGAAAAAATCACAAAAGTTTAGGTCACAATTGAAAATGGAGTAAAATCTAATTGGTAAATACAAATGTTGAGTCAAACTCTACCTTGTCCATACATATTCAATACACCGACTTTTGAAGTGAACAAGCTTAACTAAATAAGTGACAATAGTTCAAGAATCGAACCAAATCAATAGTACATGATGCAACGGTAGTGAATAAATTTATAGCACCAATGGGGCCAAAGTTAAAGATCAAGGCCTTTAAGAATGGCTAGGCTCACAAAAACTGGATACAAAGCCAACGAAATCAATCTTTACTTGGACAATTTTATATCGACGAATTTCATTCAAAGACAATCTCAACCATGAAACAAACAAATTTTAAGAGAACTCAAAATTTTTTTTTAATCAAATTACATTAAAACACGTTACCCATTACAACCTAAGGCGATATCCAAACGGGTATCCCTGGAATAACTAAGACAGTGCATCCAAATGGATGGTCTTGAAAAATGCCCACATGGCCTTGAAGGAAAGCATGATAAATATAAAGGTTACCCGTATTTGGGATTACCAAATTAAGGGGTAACCAGAGACAGGAAGATGCAATTTCTTGCACTAGATCCCTAGCTCCCACCAAGACAAGGGAGAGAGCCATGGGCTGCTTTAGATGGCAGTTTACATTACTGCCACGGTTTTCATTGGAGCTCCAACAGCTGAAGGAGGGTCCTCCCAAGGCAGGATCAAAACGATCCGCAGCTCGAAGAGAGTATGCATCCTTCAACTCTCGAAAATCCGGCATCTTCAAACCACAAGTTCTCCATTTCTGATTAACATTAGATGAATCTAACCAAACCAACCGGATCAAAGATCTGGCAACGATGACGACATATCGAAGAACAAATCTCAGATTTGAGGATTTCAGAAGGTGGGGGGAACCTTGAGGCCGAAGGAGGTTTGATCTGAGGGGGAATGGATGATCGGCGCGTGGAGGAAGTCGCTGAATGGAGGCGGAGCGAGTCGGCAGAAATGGAGTGCCGAGGTAGCAAGAGAGGATGCCATATAGAGGAAGAAAAGGAGAAGGAGTATAGGGAGGGCCTCCCCTTCCATCCTCACAGCCATGGAAGCTGAAGAGGAGGAAGGGGCGGCGGTAGCGTTTCAGTTTCCTTTTCGCTTTCTAGATAGAGAGAGACGGGTCCTGCAATTACTTGACTTGTGTTTCAGAAATGTATCGATTTAAGAGAACTCAAAATATGAAAGTCAAAGGAGACTTGTCAAAGTTTTCATACTGTTAAGATCATCAAAAACTAGTTGATAACGTATACTTTAAAGGGATTCGACTTGAGGTGATATGCAGTCCAAAATATAGCAAATTTATGTACTGACCACATTATCCAAAGTCAACTCAACCAAGAATTAAAATGATTATGATTAAACCCAAACTAAAACGCTATAAGAGCGCTCTTTAAGGATTTCAAAATATCCAATTAAGTGGATGAGAAACAATTTCATCTGGAGTGAATCATTGTGGACTGATCTGTAGTGCCAGAGATAGCATAGCACTGCACTACTAGTTTTATGCAATGGTACTTGTGATAATTTGTCTTGGATAAAAATCCGTTTACGACTTGAGAGACTAGAAAATTGGTTAATGTGTGGGTATCCACATCGGTTATTTAGAGCAAGTTGCGACTTGGCCCTAAGTAAATAAGTTATATTGTCTCATATTGATTATTTAGAGAAGGTCACTACTTATCTTCAAGTATATATGAGTTGTCTTGTATTGTATTTTAAGGACAAGAGAGAGGAGCTATTTTTAAGAGGGTTTGTTGAGAGAGACATAGATCTGTAATCTCCATTGACAGACATAATGAAATCACTGCTACACCATGGAGTAGGCTTTCGCCGAACCACGTAAATCTATTATCTTGTGTACCTTTATTTTCTATTATTGTTATCGATTCTTTTCTTTATTGCTTGGTGCAAAATCTAGTATATTTCACAAGTGGTATTAGAGCTGAGGTTTACGTTAGACTGAAAGCACCTTGCAATGGCACCAAATACTTCGACGAAATATGATTTGGAGAAGTTTGATGGATCAAACTATTTCAATTTATGGAGGATGAAGATGGATGCTGTACTGATTCAGTAAGGGTTGTTGAAAATGTTAAAGGGGAATCAAGGGCTTCCTGAGATGATGTCTACTGATGAAAAAGAAGACATGTTGGAGAGAGCTCATAGTGCCCTGTTTTTTGTGTTTAGCTGACAACGTATTGCGAAAGGTTTCTCAGAAAATGACTGCGGCTGGATTGTGGCTGAAATTGGAGAGCTTGTACATGACGAAGTCTTTGACAAATCGCCTATATTTGAATCAATGGATGTATACTCTTTGGATGAAGGAAAGTACATCGATTAATGATCATCTTGATGAATATAATAAAGTGATATTAGATCAGCAAAATATTATTGAAGTTAAGGATCAAGCTTTAAGTGTTGCTATGTTCTGTACCTCGTCATATGAACATCTTGTTACTACCAGGACAATATTTTCATGGAGGAAATTGAGGCTGTGATAAATTCTTAGGAATTAAGGAAGAAGGTTACAAAAAATAGGGAGAAGAATAGGATGATCATTTGATGGCTCAAGGCTGAAGCACTGACCATGTTGGGTCTAGAAATAAAGGAAGATCAAGGTCTCAGTCAAAGGCCAGAAAATTAAAGTGATACCATTGTCACAAGGAAAGGCACTATATAAAGGATTGTCCTTAGCATAAAGAGAAGAAAAATGATGATTTCTTAATGGCTGATGTTGCTGGAGGTACGGATGTTCTTTCAGTTACTATTAGTTCCTTGAATGCAGGGTGGATTCTTGACATGGGTTGCTCCTATCATATGTGTCCCAATAGGGATTGGTTTGCCACTTATTGCTCATTTTATGGTGATAAAGTTCTTATGGGAAATGATGTCACCTGTAAAATGGTTGGGATAGGTTCAATTTAGATTAGTATGCATGATGGTATTGCAAGAATTTTAACTGATGTCTGGCACGTTCCAAAGCTGAGAAAAAATTTGATTTCTTTTGGGTACACTTGACTCTAATGGTTGTAGCTATCAGGCTGCAGGTGGAGTTATGAGGATAATGAAGGGTGCTCTTTTTTTTATTTTTATTTTATGAAGGGGTTGAAACAATATTGTCTCTATTTGTTGCAAGCTAGCACAGTGACAAAGCAGCTGCTATAGCTTCATCTTCTAATATAGATTCTAACACTACCAAGCTTTGGCATATGTGTCTTGGGCATATAAATGAGAGGAGTATAGATGTATTGAGCAAACAAGGTTTGTTGGTAAGCAAAAAAATAGAAAAGTTGGATTTTTGTGAGCATTGTGTCTTCGGAAAGCAGTGTAAGGTGACATTCAGTCGGACTATTCATACGACGGTTGATTATCCATTCATATCTTTGGGGTCCTTCCACGGTTCATTCTAAGGGTAGTGGCAGATATATCTTGATCTTTATTGATGACTTTTCTAGAAAGATCTGGGTGTACAATTTGAAAAGAAGAGTGATGTCTTTGTTTAGTGGAAGCAATATCAGGTAATGATTGAAAAATAGACTGGAAAAGAAATTAAATGCATGAGGACTGACAATGGCATGAAATTCCGTTTGGATAAGTGTAATGAGTTCTACAAGAATCAAGGCATAGGGAGGCATCATATTGTTAGAAAAATGCCACAGCAGAATAGGGTTGCATAACAGATTAATAGGATTTTCTTTGAAAGGGCTTGGTGTATGCTTTCAAATGCCAGGTTATCGTACGAATTTTGGGCAGAAGCTGTTAACACAGCTGCATATTTGGTAAATAGGTCTCCATCGACTGCAATAGATTGCAAGACTGCTAAAGAAGTTTGGTCCGGTAAGTATACTAATTATGAAAATTTAAGGATATTTGGCCGTCCTTCTTATGCTCATATCAATGATGGTAAACTTGAGTCGAGATCGAAGAAGTATATTTTCTTAGGCTATTCAAGTGGGGTAAAAGGCTACAGGTTGTGGTGTCCTGATTCTAAGTCATCCAAGTTCCTAATTAGTAGAGTTGTGACCTTTGATGAGTCCTTAATGCTTTCGAAGATGAAGGAGTTGATTAATGCATGGAAAGACCACAGTGTCATGGAAAAGGTAGAGTTGTTTGCCTACAATTCCTACAGATGAGGAAGATGGTTCTTATTCTACCAAAGAGAATGCAAAACCTCAGGAATAGCAGTATAGCATTGTCAGAAATAGATTGAGAAGAGAGGTTTGACCTTCTCAAAAGTATGGATATGCGGATATGGTTGCTTATGCTCTTAGTGTGGCAGAGGGTATTGAGGTTGAAGAGCTTGTTACATATAAAGAGGCCGTCAAGAGCACATAATCAGTGTAGTGGACAGTTATTACAAGTGAGGAGATGGAATCTCTTTACAAGAATCAAACGTGAGAATTGGTAAAACCACCTATATGTCAGAAGATTATTTGTTGCAAATGGGTCTTTAAGAGGAAGGAGGGAATTTCTGGAATAGAAGATACAAGCTATAAATGCTTGGTAGCTAAGGGTTTTACTTAGAGAGAATGTATTGATTACAATGAAATATTTTCTTCTGTAGTAAAACATATTTTGATAAGAATGTCGCTTGCTATGGTTGCTCTGTATGAATTGGAGTTAGAATAGCTGGATGTCAAGACAGCTTTTCTACACGGTGAGTTGGAAGAGTAAATATTCATGCGTCAGCCGAGAGGTTCGTAATCCAGGATAAATAAGATCATGTTTGCTTGTTGAGGAAATCTTTGCATGGATTAAGCAATCTCCAAGGTAGTGGTATAAGTGGTTCGACACTTTCATGGCAGAGAGAGGTTACACCAGGATTGCCTATGACATTTGTGTATATCATCAGAGGCTCGTGGATGGTTCTCATATTTGATTGCTGGAAAAATGATGTCGAATATGAACCATTTGAAAGAGCAGTTGAAAAGGGAATTTGAGATGAAAGACTTCGGTGCAGCAAAGAGGATATTAGGGATGGAGATTTAGAGGGATCGACTTGTAGGAATTTGTAATTGTCCTAGAAAAGTACATTGAGCGATTACTGCACTGCTTTGGTATAAAAAAAACTCCAAACCTGAGACTACTCTTTTGGTGGCACACTTCAAGCTTTCAACAGCTGATTCCCTAGAGACCTAGGAAAAGGTCGAGCACGTGGCGTGTGTTCCCTATGCTAGTCCAGTGGGTAGTCTCATGTATGCTATGGTTTGTACCAGTTGATATTTCTCATGCAGTCAGTTTGGTTAGCAGGTACATAGGTAATCCTGGGAAAGCTCATTGGCAGGGAGTGAAGTGGATACTTCGATACTTGAAAGGTACTGCGAATACTAGTTTGGTCTACCATCGGGGCAGTGATGAGAAGTGTAGAGTTGTTTGATTTGTGGATTCAGACTACACTAAAGATTTGGTTAGGGGAGATCTTTAACATGTTACGTCTTCACTTTTTCGAGTTATGTGATAAGTTGAAAGGTTACTCTATAGACTATTGTTGCCTTATCTACTACAGAAACTGAGTACATAGCGGCGACCGAAGCAGTGCAGGAAGCCATTTGGTTAAAGAGTTTGGTTGGTAATTTGGGGTTGAAGCAGGAGTCTAGCACTGTTACTGTAACAGCCAAAGTGCCATACATCTGATCATCAGATGTTCCATGAGTGGACTAAGCACATTGATGTCAGGTTTCATTTTATTCGGGATGTGGTTTCTCATGGCACTATTATCGTAAATAATATTTTTGGAGTTGAAAATCCAACGGACATGATGATAAAGCATATTCTAGACATCAAGTTTAAGCATTGCTTAGATTTTATCAGTATCAGCGGTATATGAGGTGCAGCCCTAGGGGTAGATGTGATAGCACCAGATAAGGCTGTAAATAAACCGAGTTGTTCATGAACTGCTCGTGGTTTGTTCCCCAAAGAACTCGTTCATGTTCGTTTGTATAATATATGAACTGAACATGAACAAAATGTTAGAACTCGTTTATCAAAAGAGCCGAGCATGAACATTCCAAAGTGTTCATGAACATCTCGTCTGGATAATAACTTAATTATAATATGTTTTAAATCCAAAAGTCATATAACTTATTTATTGTATAAATTAGTTTAAACTTAAAAGTCCTAAATTTGTTAGACAATTGAATAAAGTAAGGTGTAGTTCTGGTTTGGAAATAATTGTTTTGAGTGAGAACACGAGTTTTCAAGTTCAAGTTCGGTTCGTATAAATAAACAAACAAATTCAAGCCAAACACGAGTTTTGTAAAATGAACCGCGAATGAGTTCAAACAAAATTTTGAAGATTAAATGAACGTGGAAACGACCACGAACATGACCTGAAACTAAACAAACGAGTTAGAACATACCTCTATTCGACTCGAACTCGGTTTGTGACTGGTACATACAAATTCAATGGCTTTCCAATTCTTGATGGCATCAAGACTTGGGACTTGACAAAGTATTCCTTTTATCGCCTGGAAGGCTTTTTGATGTTCTACTCCCCAGCAATATTTGGTATCCCCTTTTAACCCCAACCGTGTGGAGAAGGCTTTTGTTTTTCCTACTACGTTAGCAATGAATCAACGTAAGAAAATGACTTGGCCTAAAAAAAGCTGAAGTTGTTTCTTGTTTGAAGGAGTTTTAACGTTTATAATAGCCTTTGCTTTTAATTCCTTTTTGATGGAACAAAAATCCTAAGAAGTTTCCTACAAAAAATTCCAAAAACACACTTCAAAGGATTCATTTTCAAACTATGTTTTCTCATTCTTATGAAGGCGTCTTCTAAACGCTCTACATGTTCCTAATAATCATTTGACTTAACAACCATATCATCAATATATACTTCTAGAAACTTACGAATCATAACATGAAAGATTAAATTCATTGTCGTTTGATAGGTGGCCCCAGCATTCTTTAGGCCAAATGGCATCACTATCCATTCTTAATGAAAATCTGGTTATACCCAGCATTTCTATCCATGAATGACATGACCGTATGCTTTGACACTGAATCAGCTAATAAATCAACAACAAGCATATCATATTGGTCTTCAGGAGTAGTAGTGTTTAAAATTCTGAAATCAATGCATACTTTTAACTACCATTTTTCTTCAACACCGGAATTATATTAGATATCCATTCGACATACCTGGCTGGTCAGATGAACCTTGCCTTGATCAGCCGCTCGATTTCTTCTTACCAATAATGTCACTTCGCTTAACATCTTCCTAGGTGCCTATATGAAAGGTCTGAATCCTTGCTTGATGGGCTGCCTATGTTCCACTAGCCTTCTGTCCAAGCCAGGGATTTCCTTGTAGCTCCAAGCAAAGTAGTCCTTATAAATCCTGACCAATTATAAAACTTTCTTTTGCACTTCTTCTGGTAATTGAGCACTAACGAAGATGGGCCGTGGATTAGCCTCTGTTCCTAAGTTTACTTTCACTAAAGGATCATTTCTTTCTACTTTCAAATCATCCAACTTCGTTGCAGCTAACATTAAATCTCATAACTAGATTCCATCTAATCGATCATCTTCGTCCTCTTCTATGCATTGTGCCCAATCGATAAAAGATAACTTTGCCAATCTTTGCCAATCTTTTTTGCATGACATAGATTATCAATTTTTTAATTAAAGGTCGCCATTACTGCGTCTTGTCCTATTTTACTCTTATCTATGGGATCAACCGCTGTCAATTTTACTTCCTTTTTTTAACATCCTCTTAACTTCCTTTAACAATGTAAAACTCTTCTTCCTTCCGTCGCTCATCATACTATTTCCCTTAGTAACTATCCATTAACAGTCATTTTCACACTTATCTGGCAAGGACCTTTCTGATGCTAGGTCCAACAATTTCTTCCCTTATCTGCTCGTTATCTACTGTAGATTTTCCAAAGTTAATGCCTTGACCATATGGCATTATCCTATTTTTGGCTTTAGTGGCTCTATCCCTTTGCTGATAGAACTTTGCCTTTACACAATGCAAATTAGTTAGAAATGGTTTATCATCGCCCAAACCAATTCTGCTACTTTCCCATCCTTTTCTTCCCTCTAGAATATCAATACCTGGTGAAGCGAAGATGGTATGCAACCGTTGATGTGAATCCAGTCCCTTCCAAGCAAGGCATTAAAACTCGATGAAGAATTGATGACAAAGAACCGTGACATCTTTGTCTTTTTGCCTACTATGAGTTCTATTATGAACACCCCTTTGGCCTTAAGATACCCCCAGCAAAATTGCACACTATAACTTCGGATTGAATTAAATCTTTCTCATATTTAAATAACCTTTTCAACATCTTAGGACACAGAATGGTCACTGCGGTACCATTCTGGACTAACACTCTGGTCATTGGCTGACCTTTCATTAATGTGAAAATAAACAAAGGCTTCAAATGCCTTGTCCTCTGCAGGTCTGGCCTAGTCAGTATCACCTGATTCTCATGGTCAGTAATGATACCTTTATTAGAATGATTATGTTCCATTCCAACAAATAAATCCCTTTTTTTTTCTAGAATAAAATTATTTGGCACTGGGGCTTTGTCACCCTTCACATCTTCTGCGTTCTAAAGGGATTGCTCTCTTTTTGCCTCAAAGGTGAAGGGCAAAATAAATACCATTTTGCAATTGATACTGACCTCGTGTTTGCCAAAGAGCAGTTTCCTCTTTACTTCTACTTGATTGTCTTCCACAACTATCACATCTCCTTTTTCTTTCTCTTGCTTGCTCAAAGCATCTATCTTTGATTCTTTGCCAGCCGGTGACTCTTTAACCTGCTTAAATTTTCTAACCATGCTGACATCCTTACCTTGACTCTCAACCATTACCTGAGGTATCACTTTTCCTATTAGTCTTTGCTGTACATTCCCAACTGTGTCCTGGCATTTTGTCCCCTCGTCCCCGTCCATTTTCTTCTCTCAATTTGCACTTATTGTAGTTCCAACTCTTTCTATATTATGGCGGCAAATTTCCTTTGAACTCTTCTTTTTTGCATTCTGCTCCAACTTTGATAAGTTCCTGGAAATGAAAACTTTTCCTGACCGATTGTCTGCCACTTATTATTGAGTGACACTTTAGGTTTAAGCATTCTCGACTCTCCTTAATACTCATTCATCATTCTTGGCTCACCTCTTTAACCGACCATTATGGGGTTATTGCCTTTGTAATTCTTGGACACATATTTGGATCAAACGGCCCAAATCTTGGTTTCATCATTCTCGAGCCAGAATGTCCTAACATTATTCCGATAGATCACTTGATTGGCCATATATATTTGGTTGTTTGAAGTTCATACATAGTTGATTCGAGAAATTCTGTTGTTCTTGACTCTTGTTGTGAAATAAAAAATACAATTTTTGCTCCAAGCAATAAAGAAAGAATAAAAAACAATAATAGAAAATAAAGGCACACAAGACACAAGATTACGTGGTATATTTTTATACTCAGAGATAAGTAGTGACCTTCTCTAAATAGCTAATATAGGACAAGACGACTTATATACTTAGGGCCAATTTGCAACCTGCTCTGAATAACTGATGTGGAACACCCACCCACACATTAACCAATTTTTTTCTCGCTTGAGTCGTAAATAGGTTTTTATCCAAGACAAATGATCAGAAATCTCCATAAGCCACAAAGAACCTGAAAATACCATCTTCTGCTACCACACCTGCCCCCTAGGATAACACCTCAAATACTGTTGATACCGATCGAATCTAACCAATTCTTACACTTGATTTCTAGAATATTCTTCATCTTCATGTTCGCTGGATTTTCAATTGTAAAAATCTTTTCTACCATAACAATACCCTGATAAACCACATTCCGAATAAAATGAAACCTGACATCAATGTACTTGATTTGCTCATGGAACATCAGATTTTTGGTCAGATGTATGACAGTTTGGTTGTCCTCGTAAACAGTGCTAGACTCCTGGTTTAACCCAAAATCACCAACCAAGTCCTTCAACCAAATGGCCTCCGTCACTGCTTCGGTTACCGCTATTTATGACACACACAGCTGTCATAGGCATTCCTGATGTAACCTCTCTCTGCCATGAAAGTGTCGAACCACTTATACCTCTACCTTAGAGATTACTTTAATCATATAATGATTTCTTCAACAAACAAACATGATATTTCATATCCTTGATCACAAACCCCTCTTCTATTCCAACTCACCATGTAAAAACGCTGTCTTGACATCCAGCTATTCTAACTCTAAGTTATACAAAGTAGCCATAGGAAGCTACTCTTATCAAAGTATGTTTTGCTAGAGGTTAAAATATTTCATTGTAATCAATACCTTCTCTCTGAGTAAAACCCTTAGCTACCTAGCGTGCTTGATGCCTTGCATATTCTGTTTCAGGAATTCCTTCCTTCTTCTTTTAGACTCATTTGCATCCAACAATCTTCTGGCCTATAGGCCGTTTCACTAATTCCCACATTTGATTCTTCTAAAGAGATTTCCATTTACTCGCTTATAACAACTATTCATTGCGCTGATTTTGTGCTCTTGATGGTCTCCTTATATGTAACAGTTCTTCAACCTCAACATCCTCTGCCACACTAAGAGCACAAGCAATCATATCCACTTACTTCTGAGGAGGGCGAGCTCATATTCTTGATCTGTTTATGGCAATGCTATACTATTGTTCCTGAGATTATTCATTCTCCTTGTATAGAATGAGAACCTTCTTCCCCACCTATAAGAATTATAGACAAAGAATCTGAAGCTCGAACCACCAGCTTCACCTTCTCCCTGAAACTATGATTTTTTCCTTCATCAATCAACTCCTCCTTCTTCAAAAGTAAGGAAGACTCATCAAATGTCACATATCTGCGAATTAGGAACCTGGATGACTTAGAATCAGGACACTACAATGGGTACCTTTTTACCCCACTCGCATAACCTAAGAAAATGCACTTCTTTGCTCTCCCCTAAGTTTACCATCATTAACATGAGCATAAGCAGGACAATCAAATATCCTCAAATTTTCATAATTAGCATGCGTACCAGATCAAACTTCTTCAAGAGTCTTGCAATGAATTATAGCCAATGGAGACCTAATAAGCAAATATGCAGCTGTGTTGACAACTTCTGTCAAAATTCCTTCAATAACCCAGCATTTGAAAGCATATAAAAAGCCCTCTCAAGGAAAGTCCTATTCATCCATTCTCTAACCCTATGCTGCTGTGGTATTTTTCTAACAGTACGATGTCTCACTATGCTTTCATTTATACAAAACTCAGTGAACTTATCCAAATAGAGTTTCATGCCAGTTCTTAAGCATTTACTTTCTTTACCGGTCTGTTTTTTTTTATCATCACCCTAAACTGCTTCCACTGAACAAAGACATCACTCTTCGTTTTTAGAATGTACACTTAGACCTTTCTGGAGAGGTCATTAATAAAGGTCAACATATATCTACCACCACCCTTAAGGAAGAACTATGGAAGGACCCAAAAGATCTGAATGGATATAATCTATCGTACCATTGGTGGTATGAACAGCCCGACTGAATTTCATCCTGCACTGCTTCACGAAGACATAATGCTCACAAAAATCCAGCTTTCATATTTCTTGCTTCCTGGCAAACCTTGTTTGTTCAACACATTCATACCCTTCTCACTCATATATGACGCATATGCTATAGTTTGGTAGCGTCAGAATCTACATCAGAATGAAGTTGCTGCTGCTATTCCTGCTCCTATAAATATGCTACCTTGGAATAAATAGAGACTATTTTGTTTCAGCCCCTTCATCACAACTAGAGCACCCTTCATTATACTCATAAATCCACATGCAGTTCGATAGATACAACCATTGGAGTCAAGTATACCCAAAGAAATCAGATTTTTCCTCAGTCCTGGAACGTGCCTGACACCTGTCAAAGTTTTCAAAATACCATCATGCAACCTAATCTGAATTAAACCTTTCCCAACCACCTTACATGCGATATCATTTCCCAAAAAAACTTTACCACCATCAAGTAAGCGATAAGTGGCAAACCAATCTTTATTGGAACATATATGAGAGGAGCAACTCGTATAAAGAATCCAACCTCCATCCGAGGAATTGATAGTAACTGAGAGAACATCGTCAGAATTATCTTCTACTATTCCAACAACATCAGCTGTCTTGGCATTATCCTTTCTCTTCCCTTTATGCTTAGGACAATCCTTTCTATAACGCCCTTCCTTGTGACAATGATAGCACTTCAATTTTCTGGTCTTTGACTAAGATCTCAATCTTCCTTTATTTCTAGAACCAGTTTGGTCAATGCTTCGGTGTAGAGCCATCAGACCATCACCCTATTCTTCAATCCTGTTTTTTAAAACCTTCTTCCTTAATTTATGAGAATTTATCACAGCCTCAATATCATCCATGAAGATATTGCCCTTCCTATACAATATGGTAGTAACAAGATGTTCATATGACGGAGGTAAAGAAAACAGCAACGGTAAAGCTTGATCCTCATCTTCTATCCCGATATCAATAATTTGCAGATCTAATATTACTTTATTATATTCATCAAGATGATCACTAATCGATGTACATTCTTTCATCTGAAGAGTATACAACCGTTGCTTTAAATGTAGGCAATTTGTCAGAGACTTTCATTATGTACAAGCTATCCAAATTCACTCATAATCCGGCCAAAGTTGTTTCCTAAGAAAGATTTGCAACACATTATCGGCTAAACACAATAACAAGGCACTATGCGCTCTCTTCAACATGTCTTCTTTTTTACCAGCAAACATCGTCTTAGGAAGCCCTTGATTCTCCTTTAACACTTTCAACAACCCTTGTTGAATTAGAACAACACGCGTCTTCATCCTCCATAAACTGAAATCGTTCGATCCATCAAACTTCTCCAGATCATACTTCATCAAAGTATTTGACACCATTACAAGGTGTTTTCAATCTAATGTAAACCTCAGATCCGATACCAATTGTGAAAAAAAAAACCAGATTTCGCACTAAGAAATAAAGAAAAGAATTAAAAATAATAATATAAATAAAGACACACAAGACACAAGATTTATGTGATTTGGCGAATGCCTACTCCACGGTAGTAGCAGATTTCACTTTGTCTGAAATGGAGATTACAGATCTTTGTCTCTCTCAACAAACCCTTTCGAAGAACGGCTCCTCTTTCTTTTGACCTTAAAACACAATACAAGACAAATTATATGTACTTAAAAATAAGTAGTGACCTTCTCTAAATAACCAATGTGGGACAAGACAACTTATATACTTAGGGCCAAGTTACGATCTGCTCTGAATAACTGATGTTGGGCATCCACACATTAACCAATTTTTCAGTCGCTCGAGTCGTAAATGAGTTTTTATTCAAGACAAATTATCACACTTCTTTCAATAACCTTCTTGCAACATCTTTTTTCGGGAAATTTTTTTCTATCATCCGCTCTTTTTGCCACATTATTTTTGACCACTCGCTTGTTGACCACAGCTTTGACACACTGGTTTTTCCAACAAGCCCGATTTTAGATACGAATGTTCCTAATTTAAACAACAAAACTTCCTTTATTAGAACTAGACTCTTCATCAGCCCGTATGATTATTTCTTTCCTTGTGCTGTTATCTCAAATGTTTCCTATGTTCTTTTCCAATGTTTTCCTTGCCTTAAAATTTTCCTCTTTCAAAATTTTGTCATTGCTTGAACACTCGATTGGACTAAAACCAACCAATACCATGTTGATGTTGAGCGCGGTTTCTGGAAAGGGATCACTATCAACTTCCATCACTTCCTTATCTTTGTCTACAAATTTCAAGAGCCCTGCTTCAATTTAATCTTGCACAGCACTACGATAAATAACACAATTATTAGTATTGTAACTAATGGTACTATGCCATTTACATAATTTAGCTTTTTTATCCTTTGGGGCCCTAAGGAGGTCTTGAAGCTGGATAAACTTCATCTTCGTAAGATGGTCAAAAATCAGATCATCCCGATTAATGTCGAATGAATATTTCCGCAATGCAGGCATTGGGTTCAACTTATTAGGTTGCTTTGAAGGTAGGTTGATTGAACCAAAGGCTTGCAGGTGACTAGTTTCTTTCAGACCATTTCTGCAGCATCTACTAACAAATCAATAGGATCTTGGAAATAGGTCCCATTGATGAATTTTTTCTAACTTGCTCCTTTCTTAACAATGTTTCATATTGAGCCACCCTAGAGGATAACTCAAAAATGTTTTTGAACTCCATACCCTTAAATATCTTTATAATCTCAAGATCTAGGCCATTAAGAGCCAGATTTGCTAATTCTGACTCTGACATATGAACATGACATTTATTCTTAGAGGCTTTAAACCTTTTTAAGAATTGTTTTGCACTTTTTCTTGAGAATTGTTTCAATCTAGTCAAATCGGCCAGAGAAATTTCTGGTTCCATCTTAAAGAATTGTGCATGGAATAGATCTTTCATATCTCTCCAAGAAACCACTGAGTTTGGTAATAGATTTGTGAATCATGAAAAATCTACCCTAGTCAGCAAATATTAAAACCATTTCAATTTGACCTACTCGTGCTGGCCCAAATCCCAACATTAGAAAGTGAACCTTGCGACATGCTCAATGGTCAACTGGTTTCCTTCTCCTTGGAACAGGCTAAACTCTGGAATTTTTACTCCTTTAGGTATTTCCATATGGTTGATCTCGTCAGGGTATGGTTTTTTTTATAAAGAGGCCTATCGATAGGCCTGTACCCCTAACCCGCACCTACTTGATGGAACTCATAATGAGGTTGGGCTCCAAACCTAGGACCTAACCATTCTCTATCGCCCTGACTGTTTGGTCAAGTGATACCAATTACTTCCTCAAACATAGGGTTCTCAAATCGAGCGGTCCCCTCTTGATTTATCTTATAAGGAGAGACATATCTACTCTCGACTACCTAACCACTTCCATGCTGGCCGACTCTATTCCTAAGAATTTGATTGTTGCTAGGCCAAGTTACAGGGCTTTTAGATCCATCTATGGTCATGCCGTTTTACTTGGCCCTAGCTTCCCTTCATCGGTTGGCACAGAAATGTACCAATCAGACATATATGGGTGGTTTAATGTTAACCCATTTAACTATTTTACGACGTCTGCTTTTGGATCTCTCATGATAGATCTTTAATTACTTCTCTTTCAGAGACAACCCTCTCCTCTGACAGTTGTCTCACTTCATCCACTATCTTAGAACTGGACTGATCTTGATTACTAATTATTTTGTTTAAAACATGTTTTGGTTTTGCATGACAATTATAAATTTAGGCATCATAGTTGTAAATGCTTGCATTGATGAAATAACCTGGTTCATTAATTGGTTCAAAGTCTGACAGTTCTGATCGGTAGTCTGCATTTTAGCATTAGGACCTGCGCCATCGTTAGAGCTTTTCCTGTTGGTACTTCCTGAGTTTTGAATAGTAGTGTTCATGTTATCATTCCTAATCATGCTATTATTGGCTTGAGTGCCATTAGTGGCTTTAATGTTTCTTACTTCGCCCAAACTTTCACCATTATTCGTAGTTGAATTTCGGTCCCATTATTGACTTCATTCAATCTTACATCATTACTACGTATGCTTGGTATTGTTTCTCTTTTTAGTTATAACGGTCCAACTGGGCGTGCCAATATTTGCGCTGTTGGGCAAAGTCATAATCGATTTGTACACCCACTGCACAATCAATTAATATTGTGGGATCTTTTTTGCCTCTAGTGCCTGAGAACTTTACTAAACACGAAAACTTACAAGAGATATGATGTTAAACAAATCTATAAATGATGCACCCACAAAAGCAAAGATTACCCTTACAACGCAACGAATACAAGTACGACAGTGTACAAGATTTTCTATCGATACAAGGCAGATCATGCAAAAAAGTTGATAAAGATAAAGAAAAAAGATAAGTGCATTCGAGACTTGACTTCTCCAGGTCAAGTTTGGTTTGTGAATTTGAAGACCCCTTGCTCCGTTGTCATTCTCTTTATTTTATACTCGCTTCTTTGCAATCGTTCTTCAATTTTCTGTAAACGTTTATCCCTATCTTTTCCCAAGAACGGTTTACCAACCGTTATTATCGGCCTCTTAACTCCGTAGACAGCTGTATTTTTTTCATGCAATCTATTTGCTTACCACTTTCATCGATTGCTTTGCATGAGTTGATAACAGTCCACCCTTGTGTATTTGTGAGAACCATTTATTAACTTCTGTTGCCGATCGTCTTATTTTTTGTTGACAACTGTCTTCCTTCATACACCTATTGATCATTACTGCCGATTGTCTTGTTCTTGTTGATAATTGTCTTCTTCATACAATTAATTCAAATCTAATTTCTTGAACAATTCACAGCAAACCGCTTGATTCTGTCATGTTACTATTGAAGAATGACGACATCTTAATAATCGTAACAGTTATGCCCACTTCCGCAATAAATGCGTGTCTGCCCAAATATCTTTTCCTGTGCAGTTCTTAGCAATCCACGTGTCTGTGCTTCTATTGGCCATGGTAGGAAAAACGTGTATATGTAACCAACATCATGTTAGCAAGATCACACTTATTTCAGGTAACTTATGAGAACCGATGAACCCATCCCATTCCTGCTGGTACCACCAAGAACTGATCTATCACCGGATCTTAACCAACATAACACGATAGACATAGCTCCCGTTGTCGAATCCCACTGATCCGATAGGGCGGTACCAGGTAGCAGAACTTAATGGTGGGGGTCCTTCTGTAGCCTTTATAGTAGTAGGGGAGCGTGGGAGGTTGATTTAGATATTTGCAAGGTCCATGGAGTAGATATGATCTCAGAACTCGATATTCTAGTCAAAGATTCCACTACAGATGAACTATTGAACCGACTTGAGAAAGTTGTAGGCCAGAGAATGTCGATATTCTGTCAAACGTTGACTTTTTTGTTTTTCAGCTTACAAAACTGAAGGAAAAAAAATGAAAAAAGGGACCGTGAACGCTACCTTACTATTTGAGTCACGATGAAATTTGAAGAAAAAGTCAACTCATGGCTGTAGAATGCCAGAAGTTATGAGATTCAAGTAGGTGTAGTAAAGGCTTTTTTGGCGGGACATAGTGATGTTTAGTGAATTTCACATTATTGTGCCAAAACGAATAACAAAAAATCAAATAAAAAGTGGATGAGCGTCATCACCTGGATGAGTTTCAGTGGAATATAAAAACAAGTGTTATCCAAAGCGCACCAACGCTCAATGTTTAAGGAGCGTGCCTCGACTAGGGCTAGGGGCAACTCTTCAAAGAGGCATGCGCCTAGGAGCCCCGGCACAAAGCAAGGGTGGAAGTGCAGATGAAAGCACAAAAACCAAGTCTTTGATTTTTGCGATTGTGGCATCATCTCAAACCTTCGTTAGTTTTAATTGCTTCTTCCATACCATAATAAATCAATAATTAACTAAAGAAATCTAAAACCCCAAATCCCAATCGATTCTCTTGTTGTTGTGTACTGTGGCAGTGTCCTGTCGATGACTGCTGTCTTTTTTTCAAATAAATCTACTCCTTCAGTTTACCTTACAGATAAAGAAGATGAAATTGGAGAGGACTCTCTACCAGAGTTAAAGCCTACAATTCCCTTTGAAGGAAGTATTGTTGCCTTGGCCTTCACTGACGATGGCGATGACGGTGTCATGTGCACTTAAGATCAACTATTTCTCATTGAATTTGAAACTTTCCTACTATTGGAAGTTTCTTAAATTGTCATGTTCTTGAATTCTTCTACGTGATTTATTAGCTTATAAAAATATTAATATCTATTTATTTTATTTTGTGTCTCGCTTCGAAAAGGCATGCAACCACGCCTGCATCTAGACTCCATATATCTTTTGCACTTTAGGTACGGCTACCCCTTTAAGAACAATGACCAAACTTGACGTTACACGAACTTGGCTGTAAACATTACGCACAGCACGGATAAATAGATAAAACTGGCGCTGACTTCTCATCACTCCAAAAACAAATGCAATTTATCAAAACTAGCTGGGGCACACGAGATCCGAGATGTGAAATGGCCTATCTAATAGGTGCTTCAGATGAGCTAAATGAAATTAGCTAAACCTGCTAACACAGGTGGTGAATGACAGCATGCAAAACGCTTGGGTGTCATTCACAGCCCATGGGTGTGAGGCGCTTCGGTGGCTACCTTTCCGGCTCTCTGTCGTTTGTACATCTGATGGTAACACAAAACCAAGTCCATTTATTTTTGTAACTTTTGGCGTTAAAGTACATATGCTTGACAAGCAACAAGGACACACTTTTTTGGTATAATTATTAGTAGCCTTCTTAATACAGCATGCCTTGACACCAGTGGCGGAACCAGAATTTCATTCCGGGGGGTTAAAAATATATCGAAGGAGATAAATATTTTTATAAGTAAAATAGCACACAAAAACAAAGTGCACTTTTCCAGTCATGTTTTATTATCGCGTTAACCTAATTAACTTAATTTCAACCCACCATTCAACTAAATCACATATCTGACATCTCAATCCAATTGGGTCTCATCCTCCATCAACAATCTCAAATTAAGTGCTCAATGCACGATTAACATCCATAAAGCATCAATTAATAATCTAAATTATCAAATACACAACTAACAATCTAAAATTATTAATCAAATAATCAATTCTCAATAGCAAAAGAAATTGTTCAAAATGCACACTGACCTCAGTCCTCAGAAATCAGAACGGCGTCGTTGTCGCAATGTCTTCGGTGACTGAAACTCAAAGTCAGATCTGCAATTTCACTATTTCAAGCGCCGTGACCACCGAACGGCAGTGGCGGAACTTCCTCCGTTCGTCCGCCGGCTCGTAGACGGTAGATCTAAGCTAAATTTGCCAGATCTGATCTGGCCGGAGTCGCCGGAGTTGGGTGGGGACTGGCCGGAGTTAGGGTGGGGACGGTGACCAACTGATGAGCCCAGCCGACGACCGGTGGCCGTGGGTCGATGGGTGGTGTCGGCGTGCGGCCGATGCGGGCGGTGCGGCGAGCCGCGGTGGCTGAGAGAGCCGAGAGAGGAGGAGCCGACGAGAGATGCCGGCAACCGGCATCACGGGACACGGCGTGAGACCTTCACTTGACGGCTGACGCCACGGCCCATGGCGACCGCCGACCGGCGTGGCGGCGTAAGTGCTGCGTTAAGGAGATGGCCGAGGCTGCCCACTGCCGAGCCGATGACCGGTGGCCCGATGACCTTCACTTGACCGCTGCCGAGCCGATGGGCTATGACCGGAGAGCTGCCGAGCTGGAGACGTGCCGTGGTGAGCCGGTGTCCGGTGACAAAGTGAGCAGTCGGCCGAGAGAGGAGTAGAGAGAGAGAGAGAGAAAGGGAAAGTTACAAATGAAAAAAAAAACACTATATATATTATTATTATTTTTTTCAAAATCTGAGGGGGGGCTACAGCACCCCCTCGTACAAGCGTAGTTCCGCCCCTGCTTGACACACGGCCTAATATGGTGGCAGCTCGGAATGAAGATAGGGTTTGACGGTGGCGGTGGCGGTGGAGGCACAAGTAAGATACCTCAAAATATGCACTTATTGTGGCACTTATTTCCAGGATTGACCACCAGACAAGGACTTTACATTGTCTCAGCATTTCATGGTGATCCATCTTCCTATATAAAGATAATGGAAGGAAAAGGGAAGAAACCAGAATGTTGAGCTTTACTTGACCTTGCCTGAGCTCTGAGGTAACCGCTCATGCCCCGGATGAGAGGTCAACTGCTAGTTTGCATGTGTGTGAACTCTCGCGCGCGTGCAAAAGGGTGGGTCAAGGATGAATTGGACTCTAGACATTTACCCGTAATGATCGCTAAACCGTGATCATAGTGTCTTAGTCAATTGAATCTCGATTTATTAAATATTTGTCAATTGAACTAGCCTTCCACCACTTTTTAACTCCAAATGGTTTGGAGTAATTGTTCATAGACATTAAATTTATTTTTCAAGTTTGTTAACTTCTTGGGTATTATTTACAAGTTTAATAACTAAAATTTCTGAATTTACTTGCCTTTGAGTTCGATTATTTTACTTACTTTTGATTTGATTATTCTGAATTATCCTTTCGAAAACCGAATCGTCCCCATCTCTTCTAATATCATCACCATATCACACATATACAAGTTTTTTTTCGAACTTTTGCCACGTACATTTTTTTTTTCTCACGAAAAGCTCCTATCATGAGGATGCCTAAATCGATACGTTTATCTACTTGTCCACGCTTTATTCTATCATTACAAATCAAATGTGAGAAATCATTATGTACTGTAAATCTAGAATGTCACACGCAATGATAAAAAGCATAAATCACATCGATTATACTTTTTTCTCCTAGCATTTCCGTTGCACCATTTCTTTATTCCCAGTATGAGTCTTCTCAATATTCTTGTATGATAAAAAAGGGAGAAGCTTGACAGTTGCAATTGTATACGAAGAAGATCCATATTTTCTAAACTTCACCGGTTCAAGGACAGCATCAATCACATCATTGCAAGCCATTCCCAATTTTTTTACACTCTCAACGCAAGATGGGCCGTGTAAAACATTATCAAAATAAGAATCAACCTGTCCAGTTTTGCAGTTATATTGGTCTGTATTGGAAAATGGTGAGAAGCTGGCACCCATATCATAAATCATAAATCATATAATCAAAGGGATGGGATATTTGTGACAAGGGGAAGCCTAGTTTCACAGAATCATTGCATAGGCATCAAGTGAAGACAAGGGAAGCCTAGTTTCACACGACCCAGTGCAATGGGCTTTGTACCAGCCCTAACATTGTTCGGACACTGGATCTATTGGGAGAAGGCCCTGAGGGCCTCGTTTAGTTATTATTAGTTGTATCTGTGTGAAAACGTTCTAGGTCCGTAACACTAAGCATTAAACCCAAGTAAACTTCTAAGAGGAAAAGCAGTATAAGAGGGAAAAAAAATCCAATAAATGCAACAAGGACAAAGAAACAACTAAAATAAAAACAACATTATCGTCTTCTCAAAATCGGCAGCCATGAAAGTATTGGCCAATAACCAAGTTTAACCTAGTGTGTTGGTTTCAATTCTCATATCCACGGGTCATATAAATTACATTTCTCTCTTATCCCAATAAATAAATAAATAATAATAATACTTACTGCAACCAGTTTCACTCAAAATAAACAAATGACAAGTAGATTTTACCTGGCTTCATTCTGAAAAGTGCAAAACGAGAGCTTTCGATGCCAACAAGAAACGTATATTTGATTGATCACATATCATCTACCCCATGGATTGCCACAAAGCACCATAACCATAACCACACAAGGCCCTGTGCCCCTTTCTTGATGTGATCAAGGGAACATCCAGGAATGTGCTATCATTAATAACAAAAGTAGGGGGCGGCACTAACATCTAAAAATGAACAAAGACACTTCGATTAAGACCAGCAAGTAAATCTGGTCCTAACCTCCCCATATGGTAAGATAAAGCAACCACTATAAATAGAATACCCAGTTTTTGTTGATCTACAACCTTCCCCTTCAAAACAGACTAGTCCCTCTTCTTCCTCTAATTTGGTGCTAATTAAGTCTTTTCTTCCACACCATTTAGTTTCGCAACAGAAAGATCTAATATGGCGAATTCTCGTGTTGCAAGGTTTATCACCGAGGCTGCACCACCACAATTCGTGAGCGTGATGAGATACCGTGCAACAAAAATGCTAGACACAATCAATGAAGAAGAAAGGGGATGCAGCGCAAACGATTCACTTGCTTTGGCTCCGAAGAGTACGTCGTCGTCGTTGTCTTTAGCTACTTCATCCTCAAATGCAACTAACAGCAAGTACTTGCTCAAAGAGTTCCAAATAACCCTTTCTGCGTTTAGCCAGTAAATCTCAACTTCTTGGGACATGGTCAAACCACTACATGAAACTTTTCATTATTCTGGCGTGTTGAGTCCGAGAACCTTGGTTGAAATCCAAGATCTGCTGAGACTGCATGGAAATTATATGTATAGTAAGCAATACAATGAGGAATTTAGTTTTGTTGAGTCCGAGAACCTTGGTTGAAATCCAAGATCTGCTGAGACTGCATGGAACTTATATGTATAGTAAGCAATAGAATGAGGAACATAGTTTTATATTCAACTTTCTCTGTTGCATCTGTAAGCTTTATAAAGCAGTTCTTGTTTATCTCAATGATGCTTTTACATGTATATGCTAACGCTGGCTGCGACTAACCAACTCATCAAGCAAAGGCTCACTTAGATGGGTTAGAGCAATTCAAAAATGTTGGCATACACGCATGTATCTTGAAAAATGCATGTCAAACTTGAATCTACCAGGTGATCAAGCAAGTTGAATACCATTCAGAAGGGACTAAAATGTTTCTATCAACAGAGTCACTCCTAACTACCAAGTTCTAACAGGTTATTCGAGGTGGACTCCTACCTAGCTCTTCTTATATCAACTCGACACAAATTGCTTCCATGCTAGGGATCAAAGATTATCATTTAAGCTCTGGGATACGATCGAAATATTTTGGCAAGGTGGGAGTAGTTCTTAAAGATATTTCTAGGGTTTTCGTGGTGTAAAGAAGGGCTCAAATTCCAAACTGTGAGCCCCCATTAGTTACTGAGGCAATGATGACAAGAGAAGGACTTGCTATGGTTGAAGTTGAGATATAAACGTCCCGTATTTGAGAGAGAGTCTTTCACGACGATCAACCTATTATCTCAAATATTATACAACAATTGAAAGTGATCATAATTTAGTAGACGTGGACATTTTGATCAATTCTCTTTTAAATTTATTTTATAACAAGTGACATATTTACCATTTTTATACTTTTTGATTTTTTTCTCTCACCACATTTAATTATCTACTAACTCATTTTCTCTCTCCCGACCCACCACTTTACATTTTTTATTTTATTTCTCTCTCCACATTTGGCACTCTACCAACCAATTTCCTCTCTCATGGCCAACTTTCTTCAAGGAATCTCTAAAGGGCCACATGGGAAAGACACAATATATAACATAAATTCTTAATATACATGCAAAGTCAAATGGATCACTCTATCAAGACATAATTATTATGTCTTTAACTCGTCAAACAAATAAGAGTGGTTCATAGTGAGACATCGCATTGTTAGAAAAACGTCACAACAGAATGGGGTTGCAAAACATATGAATAGGATTCTCTTTGAGAGGGTTGGTACGTATATGCTCTCAAATGCTGAGTTATCGATGGAATTTTTGGCAGAAGCTGTTAACACAGCTGCATATTTGGTAAATAGGTCTCCATTGGCTGCAATTGATTGCAAGACTCCTAAAGAAGTTTATCCGATAAGAATGCTAATTATGAAATTTGAGGATATTTAGCTGTCCTGCTCATGCTCATGTAAATGATGGTAACTTGAGCCGAGAGCGAAAATTGCATTTCTTAGGCTATGCAAGTGGGGTAAAAGGCTACAGGTTGTGGTGGCCCGATTCTAAGTTATTCAGGTTCCTAATTAGTAGAAATGTGACCTTTGATGAGTCTTCAATACTTTTGAAGACGGAGAACTTGATTAATACAAGGAAAGATCACGGTGTCAAGGAGAAGGTGAAGCTAGATGTTTGAGCTCTAGATTCTTTGCCTATAGTTCCTACATATGAGGAAGGTGGTTCTCATTCTACCAAAGAGAATGAAGAACATCAGGAATAGCAGTATAGCATTGCCAAAAACAGATCGAGAAGAGAAGTTCGACCTCCTTAGAAGTATGGATATGCGGATATGGTTGCTTTTGCTCTTAGTATGATAGAGTGTATTGAGGTTGAGGAGCCAATTATATGTAAAGAGGCCATCAAGAGCACGGAATCAGCGTAGTGGACTATTAGTATGAGTAAGGAGATGAAATCTCTTTACAAGAATTAAACGTGAGAATTGGTGAAACCGCCTATGGGCCAGAAGATTGTTGGTTATAAATGGGTCTATAAGAAGAAGGAGGGAATTCCTTGAATGGAAGATGCAAGGTATAAAGCATTCTTGGTAACTAAGGTTTTTTTACTCAGAGAGAAGGTATTGATTACAATCAAATATTTTTTCCTATAGTAAAACATACTTTGACGAGAGTTGTTGCTTGCTATGGTTGTCTGTATGATTTAGGGTCAGAACAGCTGGATGTCAAGACAGCTTTTCTACACAGTGAGTTAGAGCATATATTCATGCGTCAGCTAGAGGGGTTCGTAATCCAGGAAAAGGAAGATCATGTTTGCTTGTTGAAGAAATCCTTGTGCGGATTAAAGCAATCTCCAATGTAGTGGTATAAGTGGTTCGACACTTTCATGGTAGAGAGAGGTTAAATCAAAGTGTCTATGATAGTTGTGTATATCACCAGAGGCTCGTGGATGGTTCTCATAAATACTTGTTATTGTATGTTCATGCTGATTACTGCAAAAATGATGTCAGGTATCAACGGTTTGAAAGACCAATTAAAAAGAAAATTTGAGATGAAAGACTTAGGTGCAGCAAAGAGGTTATTAGGGATGGAGATTCAGAGGGATCACCAGCAAAAATTTTGTACTTGTCCTAGAAAAAGTACATTGAGCGATTACTACAGCGCTTTGGTATGAAAAACTCCAAACCTGTGACTACTGCTTTGGCGGCACACTTCAAGCTTTCAGCAACTGATTCCCCACAGATTCAAAAGAAGGTGGAGCACATGATGTGTGTTTCATATGCTAGTGCAGTGGGCAGTCTCATGTATGCTATGATTTGTAAACAACATATACACAACAACGTAATACATGACCGTAGTCTTGTAGCTCTTCCCAATGTACCCCATAGCTCAATTTTTCTCTTATCATTTCTAGCTTGTCTCACCTCAACTTATCACCTTGTTCAACTCTTATAGCTTGTTTTTTTTCCTTCCTAGAGGGTTCTTTTTGGTCAATCTTATAAACTGCACAACACAACATAAGGAATGACTACAAATCATCCAGTAAAGACAACACGAGGAGCATCATGTACAAGTGATTTGAGAGACTCAGATGAATAATATTCATCTCAACGATAGCTATGAATCACGTGATTTGTCAAATGATATTTTCTTTAGTTAGACTGAGCGGCTCCAAGGCCTAACAGAACAACATATTGCCACCTCCTCATTGACAAGACTGACTGACTATGCAAGTTTACACTAAAACATGAATCACAAAAGTAAACATCAATGAAATGCATATCCTTAAACTTATTGACATCAAAATAGAATCAAATGCAATACAACTCAGACATGACAGACTAGACTTGACAAGACATGACAGGCGTGACTCGAGCGCCATACATCCTTTTTGGCCAGGGATCATGTTTTCACAGGCCATCCTCCTCATTTTGATGTCTCATTATACCAGATGTTCATCTCAGTCTCAAATAGTCAAACGAGACACTTTCACAAAAAAGGGACTCATCTGGAGTGTTTGTCCCTAATCGCGTTATAGCTAAACAATAGGGTTTCATCAACAGGGCGGACTAAGGAAAATTATTCCACCTTATGTCCTCAACAGTATAACTCAGTAAGAGATACCAGGTCACAAGATCAACCGGTGTTCAAACATAACAACAGAAGTTCAATATAAACATCATTAGCAGGGCAGACTCGGGAGAAACTTGCCACAAGTCCTCAACAACGTTCATATATAAGAGTAATGTTGGTTATCAATAATTATCGACATTTCACAACAGCATAACAATCTCTACAACATCATCATCAACGACATGACGGACTCGGAAGAAGTTTAACCACAAGTCCTCAATGGTGTTCTCAAACCGGAGAAATATCGGCTATCAATAATTACCGACATCTCATAACAACCACACAACAATCCCTATGCAATATCATCACCAACGTCAGGTATGCTAGTCGAATTGAATCATAGCATATTACGACACGCATTATCCTTACTAAACTGGGCGGAGTAAGGAAAATTATTTTACCTTAAATCCTCAACAGCATAATTCAAATAAACGAATACCCGTTACAATGACTACATGTGTCCAATCATAACAGCAAGACTTTAACATATACGTCATCAACATGGCATGCTAATCGAAATAATGAACTAGCATATCAGAACCGCATTGTCCTTACCTGATTGGCCTTTGGGCGAAAAGGTTATCAACTCGTAACCTCGGATCGCAACGAGCGGCATCACCTAGTCAGATAATACCTTACGCGTCAGACATCATTCAAGCATGTACACATGCTTTATTCTACCCCTTCCCTATTAACTGTTCATAGCGTCTTACAACGGTTAGTTATTCTGATCTGATAGGCGGATCCTTAATCTAGTCTTATCCACGCATTCACAATAAGAAAATCCCTTATTTTAGGTGTATTAACACCATTCTTCACTCCCGTCACTCCGGACGCTTAATTAAGTGCATTCTAAAAAACTTAGTACTAACATGACAAATTACCAAAATACCCTCTGATAGCCGCTACACCACTAACACCCCAAAATTGCTTCAAACCCACTTTTTAGATGTGCTACATCCATTTCTGGACCAAAAAATCCTTCAAAAATTTTTGAAGAAAATTACCAAAACACCACCAACCATTGCAACCACTTTAAAACATCTTCTTAAGCATCTACATTCATTTTTTGGACTAAAAAGCCCTTCGAAGATTTTTCGCTCAAAAATTTATAACCGACAATTAACAAAACACTCGAAAGTCAGTTTCGTGAAAAATAACTATCGGCTTCGAAATGCCTCGAAACTTCAGATATTGGAGCATTTCACCATTTTAAGGTCTTCATAAAATTTTCACACAAAACTAAGTTAGTTTGCTATTTTTAAATTTACCGTGAAGTTTTTTACTAACAGCGTTAGTTAACCCCTTCCCAAGCTTAGAAAAATCTGAAAATTTTCTCACATCATATATTTCATAAAAGTAACTATTCCTTTTTTTTTTTACTTTGTCCAAATCTGTCTCGAACTATTTTTAAAAGTTTGTACAATGAATTGCCTAAACCCTACACCCCTTTGGCGACATTAACAGTTTATGTTCAATACCATGTGAATTAAACCCACACAGCACTTCACTTTATGCACAAACATCTTCTTCTTTCTCCTAGTGCCAAGCCTCATGCCCTCGTACTCACAGATCCTCCCCTAAACCCACATAAACACACACACACGCATTACACATTAACAACCTATACACATACATGTCTTTATATATACACCATACACACATACACTTCACAAACACACACACCCATGCATAAACAAACACAGCAGCAGCCCCCTACAGCTGCTGTCCCCATCACCCTTCACCTTCTCTCACGCACATAGCCTTCCCCCACTCACACATACCTTGCACATCACCTTACCCCTTCCCCCTACACATTTTCTTCCTCATAACCCACCCCCATACATCTTTGCACCAACAAAACACACACACTCCACACAGCAACACTGCTGCCACAGTAACAGTGTGCTTCTCCACGCACACAGCCAGCACAGAACACACACTCATCACGTATAACACACACACACCCCACCCCCTTTTGGTAGGCCCCATAGCTTCCTTTCCCCTTCCTTTCACACACACACACACACACACTCACTCATTCACTGATGGGTACCAAAACCCCATGAACGCAACATAGTTTTAATTAAAGCCCTAATTACATGTAGAGAGAGATTACCATAGGGCTTGTTGATTTTTTCTTCCTCTTTGTCTTTTCTTTCTTCCTTCTTCCTCTCTTTTCTTCTTCATTTCTTCCTCTGCTTTTCTCCTTGGCCAAAGTCGGTTCTCTTTCTTTTCTTTTCTTTTCTTTTTTCCTTTTGTTTAAATCCCATATAACCCATATTTTATTCTTTAGTTAAATGAGTCACCTCCTCTTAAGCAGAAGGTGCTCATTTCTTACTATTTTTTCCTCCCCCTCACGACACCACCTATTACCACTAATAAAAATTTTTTAACATTGTAATTTAGCCTCTCAACTTTTTATAATTGCACTTTGACCGCACAACTTTTAAAAATTTGTATTTTGACCCCAAAGCCAAACTAGCCCTCATTTTTATTTCTAATACTCTATTATCGATAAAAATAATGCTATCAATAAAATTTATGCTCTTAATTAATCTAACTCATAATTAGATTAAGTTAGGGTGTTACATGTTATTCAAAAGTTGGAAGGGTTGTAAGGGCCTTTGAATACCCTTGCTCATGCCCAACCTATAGTTTTGACGGGCTCAAAATTTTGTGCCACGAGTTGCTCAATAAAAGTAATCCAACGCCTATATCTCTATGGGCTAGCATGGAATGCCCACGAGTTGCTCAACCCAAGTTACACCTCTGGCTATAAAGACGTTACCCTTTCTTTCCTTCTAAGTTTTAATTTTTCCTCGAGATCGAATTATTTCCACCTCAAATCATATATATCCATACCAAAAAGATTTTTGTTGAATTGAACCGCTAGAAAACTTCAATCACAATTTTCTCCAATGAGTTAGAAATATAGAAGAGAAAAAGTGCAATGCAGTGTGTAACTTATTACTCTGGCAAATCTACATTGCCTCACTCACGCCCAGTCTTACCTTGTCCCTTAGTCATGCCTCATCAAACGCCTTAGTTGTGCCTCATCGAATGGATCTGTAATGGCTGTAGCACCTAATTGAACGCCTCATTCAAACCTTAGTCATACCTAGTCGAATGTAACAGCGTCGTTAACACCTCCAATGCCTGGCGTCTAGTTGCCGCCAAGACAAGCTGAATTGTGAGCATTGAAACTAATCCAATGCTGAAAATCAAACCTATCAATCTTTCTAATTCCAAATCAATTTTAAAAAGAATTGGATTTTTTTTCAAAGCCGTATTCACTTACGTCTATTTGGTTAGGATTTTTTAAAACCGGTATAAACCGAACCGACCTATATAATCTAACGTATTGATACTTTAACCAATTTTGTAGTTATTTTGACTAACTACCTTAGTTGTATTTAACCCATTCATATAAAAGGGAGTAACTCTAAATTCCTCTAACCCTAACCCAAACTTTACACTTGTTGCCCACATCTCTCCTCTACCAAGCCTCCACTCCATATCTACATCTGTCGATTGCTCCATGGCTATGCCTTGACATCTTCCGATTGCTCCATGGTTGTGCCTTCACCTTCGACGGCTGCACCTAGCTCCATCGATCTCACGTCTCTCCTTTACACCTTAACTACAAGTAAGAATGGTCTTCCTCTTCTCTTCTATTTCTTCCTCTTCTCTTCTATTTCTTCTTTTCTTTTCTTTTCTTTCCTTTTCTCCTCTTCTCTTTTGTTTCTTCTCCACATCAACCTCACCAAATTCGTAAAAAGAACACTTGAGGACTTTTTCAAACACAAACAAAGATGAGCGATTTTTAGGCCACTGGCCATAAGCCAGAGCCGAGATTCGGGGCTAAAGTCAAGTGAAATAGAAAAATAAGATTGTTTAGAATCTTTAGATCCCATGTGCAGTCGTGGCTTTACGACTACTCACTACCTATTTCCATTTATTTATTTACTGAGAATAAGGTTTGTCACTTAAATTATCCTTTTCATGAAGTTTTCTCGTTTACTAAAATAACATATCTTATGAACGTGATTCATTGTCATTATCAATTTTCATTACTGTGGACTATGGTTTATGCTAGTTGAAAGCTAATAATGAAGGTTTTGAAGATGTCAAAGTCTGTTTCGTGATCTTTTTTGTTTTAAACATCCTTAGGACTTTTTTTTTCTTTTCTTAAGTTAACAATGATAGTTTTCACGATGTTCTGTGAATTGATGGTGTGTAATGACTAGTTCTCTTTTGAATATTATGTAATATAATTAGAAATTTATACTTATGCTTACTTAGTTACTTCTTAAGTGCTTGCTAGAAAATTCAACTTTTTGGGTTGAAAATGCTGTCTAGTCTAAATTGATTGATTCGTTCAAACCGAATCGTTCGATCCATCCAATCTGTTTAAATTGAACCATTCAATTACAGATTTTTTTTTCTTTTCTCAATATGAGGTTGGTTGGTTTGACTTGGTACTTAGCCTCCAAACCAAAGTGACCAAACTGTGCTAACCCCTAGATTAGCCTATTCCATCCCCTAGGTGTCAAGCCACTATTATGCATTGACTGGTTGTTCAGCTGGTTCGTTGAGTTTTTACCAATCGATGGTTGCCACGTGGCTTGGAGGTGGCCAAATCTGACTAATAGAGATGGAATGGGTTATTGGGTCATAGGTGATGGGATAGCAGATTGGTGGTGGTGATGAAAGTGGATAGCAGTGGTGGCGATCATGCAGAGAGAACAAAACCATAAAAGGAGGTGGTGGAAGTTAGAGAGTGGTGGAGCTGTGTTTATGAGAAAAGAGAAAAAAAGAAAAGCAGAGAGGAGAAAGAATTAAAATGAGTAGAGAGAAGAGAGTAAGTGAGGGAGAAAAGAGAATAAGAACATAGACAAAAGAGCTAATAGATAAAATCAAACACAAAAACTTTCTTGGTTTGGACAATAATAGCTATATTGGGAACCATAAAAGGAAAACTAGGCAATGATTTCGGAATGGAGGGAGTAATACACAACATGAGCTAATAAAAGGGCCAATGACTTGGTTAATGAAATAACTAGTTTAAATCCAAAGGAAAAATTCTAAGAGTACGATTAACATAAGAAAGGTCACACGAATCGCGACATCAGTGATATCTTGTCAAACCGTGATTCGAGAGGGATATTGAGAATGAATTATCCCCACATATAAGAGTGTGAAACATAAACAATTTTGTACCAAAGAAGACTTCTATGGTGGAACTTTAAAAGCCAAAGACTAAAAGGTCGAATTCAAAACACAAATTGCTTCACTACCAAATCCATAACCAAATTTAATGGTATGATTGCATAAGCATTCCACATGCATTTAAATGCGTATGGAATGCTTATTCAGAAGGTATAAATTTGGTTGGGGTGTCCAGAGTTGTTTTACTTGATATTGGTTAGAATCCATCAGTTGAAAGGCAAGCCATATGTCGGGCATATAGGATTGGTTAGAAGAAAACTGTGTATATTTACCATCTAATTACCCCAGGAACAATGGAGGGCAGGAAATGTCTGCAACATGTTGAGAGTTGCGAACCAAAAGTATTATCTAAAATCTCAAAAGATAAGATCTTAGACGAAATGGTTCAACATGACGAGTTAAGAGAAATTTTTTAGTCCATAACTTACCAACCAAAAGCACCGGATTTACTTAAAAATTCTGATTTGGTGGATAGTTAAATATTAAAGGATTTATGAATGATGATTTTCTCAGCTCAAGTTCACTAGAACCAAATGATTTTGTACCGGACCTAAATAGATAAAAGTAACTGCAAATCTGTGGCCAGTAAAGAGAGTTCTGGACATTTTAGGCTAATTTCTAACTAGATACACAATACTGGGCCATGTATAAAAGCGAAACATTTGGGCTCTTTAACATTAAGCATCCTTGTACCTCTGAATCTGCCAACTTCACTCGATGGTTGGACGAACCATGAAGGGAACTCAGTTCTCTCTCCCTAAAATCACACAAACAAGGTACTGGAACACAAGAGAGAGCTAAATAGGGTCAATTAGAGTGTGTCCATATTGAGTGTTTGGAAAAAGTTAGTCTGTGTCCATATTAAGTATATATAATAGTGTTTTACCAAGTCAAGTATCATGGTTCTTGACCACGTCAGATGTTGCATACGGAGCAACACATATAAATTACTCTACTCAAGGCGACTTTCTTAATATAAATATGACATACTAGGCAAAAAATTCTCATTGATTACAGAAAAAGAATCAAAAGTTTGAGTCACAATTAAAAATGGACTAAGATCCATAGGTAGACATGAACGTTTAGTCAAACTCAACTTTGTCTGTATAGATTTAATACACCGAGTTTTGGAGTGAAAAAGCTACATTATATAAGTGACGCTAGTTCAAGAATCGAACCGAATTAACAATATAGAACGCAACAGTAATACTGAATAAATTTATAGCACCAATAGGGCCAAAATTAAAGATCAAGGCCTTTAAAAATGGTTAGGCTCACAAATGCCATATAAGAAAGGAAAATGAAAAAACCAACAAAATAGATCTTTACTTGAATAGTTTCATATCGACCAATTTCATTCAAAGGCGATAACGACATGGAACAAACAAGTTCTGAGAAGAAATATGAGAGTCAAAGAAAACTTGTCAAAGTTTTCATAGTGTTAAAATAATCAAAAACTAATTGATTAACGAATATTTTACAGTACTTCGATGTGAGGTGATATGCAATCCAAAATAGCAAATTTCTATACAGAAGATATTATTCAAAGTCAATTCAAACAAAAAATAAAATGATTATGATAAAGGGAAAATTGCAAAAAAAAAAGAAAAAGAAAAACTCTCTCTGGTTTGGTTTTGTTGCAAAAAGACCCCTAAAATTACAAAAATTACAAATAGACACCAAGGTGCCAATTTTGTTGCAATCATTAAAGAAATCGTCCAAATTGACGCGGCGTAAACTTCACTCTCTTAACAAGTGCATTTGGTAGATTTTAACACATCAAAAAGACTAAAATACCCTCCTTTTATTTTTTCTCTCCCACTCAAGTCCCAGTTTCTTCTCCAATCCAACCAAACCTTAACCCTAGTCGCTACCCTCACCAACTATAATCCTAGCTGCCACTGTTCAACCAAAAACCAAGTCGCCAACCTCATAACCAAAGCCTAACGCCTCATAGAGCCCCATCCACCATCACCATCCCTTTTTTTTACCGCCAACCAGCCCGAACAACCCACCATGACCGTGTGCCACCACTACTAGCCTTTCATCAACCCAAGCCAAGTACGTCGCTGCCACCACCCACCGCAAACTCTGCATTGTTAGACCCGTCATCAGCTGAAAAACTTGCACTGCCGCCAACCCTACCATCAGCCTTAGCCAATTGTGCAGCCGCGAGCCCTTCCATCAGCTCTAGCCACTTGAGCTACTGCTAAAGCCTGGTCCACCCACCTCAATCTAAGCCCTCTTATCAACATCGAAACCACTTGCACCGCTAACCCGCCATCAATCCCAGCTACCTGGCACCACCGATAACCCTTCTATCAGCCCTAGCCACTTGTGCCGCTTCCATAACCTGATTAACCTATCCTGAACTAAGCTCTCTTGACATCTTCTGAACCACTTGCACTACCGCCAACCCCGCTATCAAAACCCCGATCTAAGCCCTCTCGTCATCACCCAAACCACTTGCACTGTCGCCAACACAGCCATCAGCCCCAGCCACCTCCGTCATCGCCAGCCATCAGCTCTCTTGTCAAACGGCTAGACCATTCAAAAAAACAAAACAAAACCTATATCTAGAATGAGGTTTCTATAGAGGAGCCAACCTTATATACATGGACAATTTAGATTTTTCCATCATTCAATTACGGGAATCGTCTGATGCAACACTTTAGCAACTTCAAGAGTCTCTTTGTAATTTTTGTAATTACATGGGCTTTTTTTGGTAACAACCCCAAAGCATTTTGTAAATAAAGGGCTTTTTTGTAACCCCAAAACAGGGGTATTTTGAAGAAGAAATAAGAGATATGTCTGAAAACTCAAAGATAAATAGCTAAAGAAAACTTCTTGAAGGTTTCATAAAGATAAGAATCACAAAAAATGGATAAGTAACAAAGATTCCATAACAAATCAAAGTGGCAAAAATGAAAATAGCAAAATTCTATGCTCAGAAAATCTAGATAAGAAAGGAATGCAAACGAAGCCGACAATAAGAAATAAATACGAGCAATGCCAACAAAACCAATCTTTACTTGAATAGTTTTACATCGACTAATTTCATTTAAAGGCGATATCAGCTATGAAACAAACAAATTTGGAGAAAACCCAAAATGTAAGTGTCAAAGAAGACTTGTCAAAGTTTTCATACCATTAAGATCATCCAAAACTATATGATAACATATGTTTTACGGGACATTAACTTTAAAGTCGTTTTTCATTTTGAAAAGGAAAGTTTTAGGAATACTTAGAAGTAATGAGTGGAAGTGGACATTATAAGGTTTTTTTGAAACATGAAAGATAAATGAATGGTGACATAGATATTGCCAATCAAAGTTGAATGAAAAATAGCAAGAATGACATTAGAACTTTACAAACTCCTAAAAAGTGTAAAAAGGATCGTCGAATAAGCGCATCAATGAATAAGATCCTTGATTCATCAACATGTTTAAAGGAAAAGTTACAGCTTTAAGAGCATATATAAATGGCTTACTTTAGAGCAAAAAATTTAGAGACCAATGTGGTCGTTGTTGGAGATCAAGTCTCAAACCTAGGGTTCAACTTTGGTCAAATCTTATGGGGGATAATACCATTTTAGTCCCCTGAACTATCCCCGCTTTTTTATTTTGGTCCCTGTACTTTAAAATCCGTTAAATCAGTCCCTGTACTTTGTGCCGTCATCAAATCGATCCCCCCGTTGGGATTTCCCGTCAAAAAAGACCACGTGAGAGGCACGAGTCATTTTTTGAAGGGTATTTCCGGAAGGAGAAATGGACACACTTTGGAGGGAAAATGGGTCTTATATGCTTACGAAGGGTATCACCTGTGCATAAACGAAGGGTAAAGGGAATTGAGGAGAGGAAGAAGAAAATGGCCGAAGTGATGTGTCTTTGTGGGAAAAGAAGCAAGATTGTAACTTCTTGGACAGATGCTAACCCTGGTAAAAGATTTCTCAGTTGCAGCGATTTTGTGGTATGTCATTTTGCTACGCTCTGTTCTCCAGTGATGTGAATTTGTTTAAATTGCAAAGTTTTTGAAGTTGATGCTCCATTGTTTTAGGTGAATGGAGGCTGTGGGTATTTTGCATGGTTGGATCCCCCAATGTGTAATAGATCTAGGGCTCTTATCCTAGGTTTATTGCAAAATATGAAAAAATTGGAGATGAATTTAGCAACTGTTAGGAAGAGAGAAAAGGTGTACAGGGCTATTATTGTAGTGTTCCTAATCTATGTTGTTTGCTAGAAGTGAAGGTGTAACAATGTGTTGCCTTGGTACAATGATGATATGAATTAACGAAAATCTTTTGGAACAACTGTTGTTACTTTTATATACATATACATATACATACATATATATATATATGTGTGTGTGTGTGTGTGTGTGTTTATTTATGTATATTGTTACCTTAGTGATGTTGTAGATGTAGTATAACACTTCATTCAAAATACAATGCAACACGATCTCAAAAGCAATACATTGGTATATTAATTTCAGAATAAGTTTCAGGCCAACAAAATCTCAACAAATTTTAGGCTAACAAAACCAAGCTTGTGGCTACTTCAAGCATTACATAAGCTTGTTTAGTGCTACTTCAAGCATTACATAAGGAATTTGCAGAAGCAATTTTATGTCTACAACAAAATTAGCCCACAAAAGATTTCCCAAAATAACAGGCCTAATTAGAATGACATCTACAACTCAATGATATCTTTAGAATTTTCCTTCTTTGTCACTTAGTTGTCCCCCACTTTGTTCCTTGCTCACTCTAGCTTTCATATTTGTAGTAGCATCTTGTAATGATGATAGTGTGACACACTTTTTGCCTCTATAGTTGAATGAAGCTTCCATGACTGAGGTGCCATCAATTTTATGCATAACAAGGGGTGGTGGTGGCCTAAACACAGGGTGTCCATCTCTGTGGATGTCATAAGAACTTGGAGGTTGCTGTGAACAATGAATTAGAGTTGGAAGTGGTCTTGGACCCTGTATGCTTGGTCCCTACATTCTTGGAACCTGCATTCTTTGACCCTGCAATCTTGGACCCTGCATGCTTAAACCTGTTGGTGTTGAGCCATGCATTCTCAAACCTACTGGTCTTGGACCATGCATTCTTGGACCTTGCATGGTTGGACCTGGCATTCTTCGACCCTGCATGCTTGGACCAGGCATTCTTGGACCATGCATGCTTGGACATGCTGGTCTTGGACCCTGCATGCTTGGACCATGCATTCTTAGACCCTGCATGCTTAGACCAGGCATTCTTGGACCCTGCATGTTTGAACCGCTTTTTTTGGGCCCTGCATTCTTCCTACATTTCCCCTAGGGCCATCATTTACAGTTATTGTTGGTCTTGCCTGCCCTGGTATTGGACTCTGCATTGTTGGACCTACTAGTCTTGGGTCCTGCATTGGACCTATCTTTGTCTTTGGGCCTTGCCTTATTATCTACAAGGACAATTAACCCATTATTATACAAGCATAATTAAAAAATACAATTGAGATTGCTATAAGTTCAGGGACCTTATAGGTAGCTTTGATCTTCTTCTTTGTTCAATAGATGCATCCATCATACATTTCTCCCTTGCATCAATAACACCAACCCCAGCAGCATTCTCTGACCCATCACTAACCCCTTTTGTACTCCCTGACCCATCACCAACCCCTGTTGTATGCCCTAACCTATCACCAACCCCTGTTGTATTCCCTGAACTATCATCAACCCCAGCAGCATTCTCTGAGCCATCTGCCTCCATAGTTGCATTCCCTAAGCTAACCCCAGCTGCATTTTGCCAAGGTTTCTTCACTCTTTTCACATAGGTTGTTTTTATTATTTTAGGGCATGTCCTTCTGTTGTGCTGTAACTCACCACAGTTACTGTAACTTAAACTCTCTTTAAGCTTCCTCAGTCTGTTAGGATTCTGTTAGGGATCAATCTCATTAGCCCTATTTTCCTATTCTTTTTTGGCCTGCCTGCCTGAGGTCTAACAATAGGTGGCAATGGTGGAGGCTTCCCTGACTTTGGCCACTGGTCTTCACTCTTTATTGGATAAATAGTGTTCTCATATGCCTTTTCAAATGTCATCTTCTAGAAGTAATGATGTACATACAACGCAGGGTTCTCTCTTAGCTCGTGGATAGCTGAGACTGCATGTATGCAAGGAACCCTGTTAAGTCCCATCTTCTGCACCCACATGTCTGTTGTCTTACATCAACATCATGATGTCCCCCATTTGACAAGATTACTTGAAACTTTTGTGCACCAGAAAACTCAGCCACACACATGTTTGACTCTTTTTTGGCCTTTTCCAAGAAATGATGGATTGTTGGACAAAAAGGCCCAGCCTTAGTTGCCAATAAACTGTCTCTGCTTCACTATCATCTTCATTAAGTACAGTCTTAGCCATTTTAATAGACTGATAATGGGAAGCTCCCTAGCTTTCACAATTGTAGCATTAAATGACTCAGAATGGTTATTTAAGAGCATGTCACCCTTTGGAAATGTGTTAAAGTGTGACCTACTCCATTGCTTTGGATCCTTGTCTCCTAAACACTCTAAAGCATCTCTGCTTAACTTCCCCATCTCCTTCATTTCATGCTCAAACTTTTCTGGGTATGGTGCTCTTGCACAGGTCCACAACTGATATGTCTATGCCTTGCTATTATACTTTACTTTAAAGTTACTTAGCATGTGTTGCACACAAAACCTGGTATCAGACTGTGGATATAGATCTTCTAAGGCTTGAACCAAACCCTTTTGCTTGTCTGAGATAAAGGTCCAAGCAGATTGATTGACAATATTAAGATCAATGCCTAGCAACTCTAGAAACCACTTCCAACTGTCTTTATTCTCACTCTCAACCACAGAAAATGCCAAGGGCCACATCTGGTTATTTGGATAAACCCCAAAGCAGCAAGTAATATGCCCTTATATGGACCCTTTAGATGGCATCCATCTAAGACTACCAGTGGCCTACATGCCTGAAGAAACCCCCTTTTGCAACCACCATAACACAAGTACACCCTGAAGAAAAAAGGTCTGCCATTGCTCTCTCTTGGAGGTTTAACTTCTAACTCACATGTGGAACCAGGGTTGCTTCTTTCAATTTCTTCTAGATAGTCCCACAACTTACCATACTGCTCATCAAAGTTTCGTTTAAGCATCTGTGTGGCCTTTTGTTTAGCTCTGTATAAGATACCAGGACTAGCATCCACTACATAATCATGATACACTTGCTGACTAAATGAACTAACAGACCATTGTGGGTTTATTTTGAACTGATGAACATATTTTTTGGCCAACCACCCAGCTTTAAGCAGCTTGTTGCTTGATACTCTACCACAAGTATGCTTATTCACATAGGTTTTCACCTGTAGTGTATCACTCCTAAACATTCTCAATGCAAATATACTCCATGGACAATTCCCTTTATTACAAACTGCCCTAACTCTAGCTTTCTCATTTTTCTTCCATGAAATGGGAACCCCTTCATTCATTGCATACTCACTGCATCTTTAAACTCAGTATGTGAGCTAAAACACTGCCCAACAACAAAGGTAGGTTTCTTCATCTCTGCCTATCTAAATTTTGGATAATGTGGCTGCTTGATTGGTTTCTTGCCTTCCCCTGGCCAACTGTCTTCATTAGATGACTCATCTACACTTCTAGGTTCATCTGATACCTCTATAGATTCTGGCATAACATCCACTGGAACTCCATCAATGTGTGCACTAGCCAAAGTTGGGTTTGAGGCAGGATGAGTTGACTCTCCTATGTCTTGGGTTGCCTCAGTGGTGTCAAGGTGTGGTTCACCAAGGTTGGGTTGCTGCTCATTAATGTCATTAATGTTTTAGTTGGGCACACTGCTGGTTTGGGTTGGATTTATAACACCCTCAGTTGGCTCAGTACCTACTTGCACTGGTTCACAATCTTCATCAATAGATACTTGGTAATCACTGTCATAGAGTCTGTCTTGGTTATGTACAAGCTTATCCTCACTGCTTGCATCTCCACCAATATCTTCTGCCTTGTCATTAACTGCAGTTCCTTGTCTACTATTATCATTGTCATTAACACTCCCATTAATGTCATCAGCAATTACTTCAGGGGTACCATCCACATCATTTTCATTACCACCCTCATTAGTCTCATCAACAATTACTTTAGGGGTACTAACACCAACAACATTGTCATTAACACCCTCATCTATCTCACTAGTAGTTACCTAGGGAGCATTTCTACCAACTTCAGTGCTGCCACCAACACCTTTCATGTCATCAACACTTAACCCAACACCACTAGTATCTACATCAACCTCACCTAAATTGTCACCAACTTGATTCCCTAACAAAAATGGTGTCGCACTGTGCTTGACATATATTTCAATGGTTCTATCAGGTGATAAACTGGCAAGCATGTACACTATAAAGTCATCACTTGCTATGTATACTAAACCAGTTTTTAGTGGCTCTTGGGGTTGTTTAAAGTAGTACCCATATGGGCCATCATGCCCTAGCTGCATTACTAACTTATCTAATTCCCACATAGACATACGATCAGGATCACAATTGATAACTTCATCAACAAAGCCCCCCAAATAAGCATACTTAGGTAACTGTTTAACAATTCCACCATGATGAAGCTCTATAGTGAAAAACTTAGATCCAGGGGCTGCATAAGAGTATCAAAAATGTACTAAGTTAAATACAATGTAGTACTTATAGGAGATAAGTACCTATAAGTCATAACTCCTAAGTCACTGTATTGCTCATGTCTTGGTTAGGGAAACAAATTATATGATTTGCTTTGCAATAGGGGACCATTTGGTCAGAAAAAAGGCAAATTATATAACAGGGGGGACACTACATCAACTATTGTGCACATGCCCCAAAAGCCATAATTTAAAATGCCAACTTACAGCTTTTTCTCTACGTAATCCTAAACCAACAAATTAGAATTCAATTTTTAACACTTTCCAAATGACAAAAAGCAACAAAAAGCAACAACTATATGCCAAATCAATTTGTATCTGCCAAAAGCAAAACACATACAAAATGCTACAGATCAGAGTGCTTTTCATCGAGGTCTATATACATTAAAACCAGATATTTAAACAAAGCATTTCACATGCAAGAACAAAAAATTACAAATCATAAAGAACACTTACGGTATTTGGATTTCTTTGCACTTGATCCATTTTTTTCTTCTGTCGAGGCATATTCTTCGATTGGACATACTAGTGGTAGCGTCAAACACTATCGACGCTTCCAATTCTTGATCCTTCTTCGTCGATTTCTTTGAAACTGTTGGATTCTCCCTTGTCTGTCCGTTCTTCAACCAAAAAAACCCCCCAAAATCCCGTCCATTTGTCTTCTCTTGCCGGAAATACCCTTCAAAAATGACCCGTGCTTGTCACGTGGCCTTTTTTGATAGGAAATCCCAACGGAGGGATCGATTTGATGACGGCACAAAGTACAGGAACTGATTTAACGGATTTTAAAGTACAAGGACCAAAATAAAAAGCAGAGATAGTTCAGGGGATTAAAATGGTATTATCCTATCTTATGGCAAATGTTAAATCTTTGTGCTAAAGTGTTATCTTAATTTAGCTTTAGTACTCAATGTTTCAAAAGTATCAAATCAGTACCTAAGTTCTCAAAATTGAACCAAATAAGCCCGATGGCTAGCGAATCAAGAATGCTGTTAAAAAGTCCAGGGATAATACAATAATTTTGAAAACAAAAGTTATAAAAGTTGCTCTTTCCACCCTCTTTCTCTCTTATCTTTCTTCACATACACGCACGTGCGGGCGCGCCCGTCCGTCTCCGATTTACTTTCGCCGCCCCACCATTAGATCTACGCTGCATCATCATCACCACTGCAGTCACCAATAGCCATCGCCACCAAACCCAAGCCTCCTCTCACATCTCAAATAGCTATACCAATCACACGCACAAAAAAATAGCCACACGACACACACACATACACACACTAGGTTCATAAGCAAGCCGACTTAGTTGAAGTGAAGATTTTGACTTGACAAGAATCAAGAAGAAAAAGACAAGGGCTCATCTCCCCCAACATGTGCGTGCATGCACAACATATTGAGATAGATACCCATACTCGCACATAAAAAAACACACAACACACACCCAATCAGAAAGAAAGAAACCACACACACACACATAAAATCACAATCACATTCACAAAAAGAAAGAAAGAAACACACACACACACACACATACAGAGAGACAGTATGTGATGTCTGATTTAAAAACTGATTCAGAAACAGAGGCAACAAAACTACAGAAGTCGAATGCATCTGAAAAGCACACAAATGCAAGCAATAATTCAAAATTTTCAATGGGAACTGAAGATTCTGAGGGAAATAACCAGGCCATGAAAGTTGAACCACATAATGGAGAGCACACTAAGACAGTGGAGAAAGCATAGAATCTACGGCCTAAGATGTAAAATAGCTTAGATTGGGATGAATCTCGCACACAAACCAACAACATCTCTTACAGCATTTCTAAATAAATCTTCCGTAAAATCTATTGAAGAGCACATTGGTTTCTAAGTCAAACTTCCACTGGCATGTACAACCACCACCACACTTCACCTTCATTGACATACTAACTAACACCAACAGTCGAATACTCAACCATCACTATGGTGATGGTCCACTCATTTGCCCCTATTACTGTTAGCATTAGCACAAAATTGATCCCACCCACAGCTATGGTCGCACCATTACCGCCACAAACACTGCCACCAACCATTTTTCTCTAACAAATTCCTAGAACTCCTTGAAGCACCACCATTGGTGGGTGGCACCACCACAATAATCAAATACGATAGTGGTGGGGTGGTAACGGTAGGGCAAATTGTGATTTGTGCGACGATGCTGAGGTGGCGGCGTTGCTTGAGGTCCCATTGATTGTCCATGGTAGTAGGGTGGAGATGATGGGTTAAGGTTGGATTCATTGTTAAAGGTGTGGGTTGGGGACGAGGGGCCAGATCTGTAGGTGGCGATGATGGTAGTGTGGCGGTGCTGGGGCAGATCTATGGGTGACAGTGGCGAGAGTGTGGCACTGGTGTGGTAGACTAATGGTTGTCAAAGGCTTGGCTTGACAATAGGGGGTAGATCTGTGGGTGGCAATGACGGTAAGATGGCGGTGCTAGGGCAGATCTTTGAGTGGCAGAGGCGGGAGTGTGGCATTGAGACCCGTGGTTATCACACGACAATAAGGTGACGATGGTGATAGGGACAGATTCATGGGTCACGACGGCGATAGGGTGACGACGAGGAAGATTTGGCCAATGGAAGGAAGTGTCTAGTGATGGGGGAGCTCTGTGAGGGGAGGGGGTTTCTTAAAATGATACTCAAAATTGAACCAAATAAGTCCGATGGCTGGCGAATCAAGGATGCTGTTAAAAAGCCCAGGGATAACACTGTCATTTTGAAATAAAAATTATTATGAAAGCTCCTTTCTCCACCCCCTTTCTCTCTTCTCTTTCTTCACACACGCGCGCGAGCATGTGTCCGGTTTACTATCGTAGCCCTACCATCAGATCTACACTACATCATCTGTAATCACCAATAGCCATCGCCACCAAACCCGAGCCTCCTCTCACATCTCAAATAGCTATACCAATCACACATACAAAAAAAATATCCACACGACATACACTAGGTTCCTAAGTAAGCCGACAGACTTAAAGTTAAGATTTTGACTTGACAAGAATTAAGAAGAAGAAGAGAAGGGCTCTTCTCCCCCAACATGTGCGCTCGTGCACAACATATCTAGATACCCACCCTCGCACACAAAAAAACTCACAACACATACACACGCAATTAGAAAGAAAGACACACACACACACACACAGAGGTGTACGCGCGCGTAATTAAAAAGAAGAAACATACACAGACACACACATAGAGACACGTTAAGAGATGTCTGATTCAAAAATAGAGGCAACAAAACTATAGAAGTTGAATGCATCTGAAAAGCACACATATACAAGCAATAATGCAAAATTTTCAATGGGAAGAGAAGACTCTGAGGGAAATAACTAGGCCATGAAAGTTGAACCACCTATTGAAGAACACACTGAGATAGTAAAGAAAGCGTAGAATATACTGCCTAGGATGTTAAATAGCCCAGATCGGGATGAATCTCGCACACAAACCAACGATATCTCTTACAGCATTTCAAACTAAATCTTTAGCAAAATCTGTTGAAGAGCACCACCATCGTGGGTGGCACCACCACCATCCAATTCGCAGCACCACCACCATAATCAAATGCGATGGTGGTGGGGTGGTGACGGTAGGGCAAATTGTGGTTTGTGCGATGATGCTGAGGTGGTGGCGTTGCTTGAGGTCCTATTGATTGTTCATGGCAGTGGGATTGAGATGGTGGGTTGAGGTCTGATTCATTGTTAAAGGTGTGGGTTGGCGACGGAGGGCCAAACCCGTGGGTGACAATAATGGTAGGGGGCGGTACTGGGGAAAATCTATGGGTGACAATGGCGAGAGTGTGGCGGTAGTGTGGCGGACCCGTGGTTGTCGAAGGCCTGGGTTGGCGATAGTGGGCCAGATCTATTGGTGGCAATGATGGTAGGGTGGCGATGCTAGGGCAGATCTGTGGGCGGCAGTGGTGAGAGTGTGGCGTTGGTGTAACAGACTTGTGGTTGTCGACGACGATAAGGTGATGATGGTGATAGGGGCATATTCGTGGGTCACTACAGTGATAGGATGCCGACGAGGAAGATTTGGCTAATGGAAGGAAGTGTCTAGTGGTGGCGGTGGTGGGGGAGCTCTGTGTGCGAGGGGTTGTCTTAAAATGATACTCATTTTTTTGCTTCTAACAAGGTTTGAAGGTTGGATCTCAAAATAAAAACCAGAACTGAAAATCCAAACTCCAAAATGTAGTTTTCAAAAACTGTCCTGTTTTAGGAATTATTTTTTAAAATTGAAGGGAAAAAAACTGAAAAAAAAAAAGAGAAGAAGAACGTCATCAAACGCTACCTTAGTTAATGAATTGGTACTTTTGAAGCATTGGGTACGTAAGAGGGAGATATTTTAGGACACATATTTGGCATGTCCTATAACACCCCAAACTTTTTTATTTTGAAAATTTTTCTTTTAATCTTGACCTAATTAGTTTTAGGATCTTTTCATAATATTAAAGAGTTTCGGGTGAACTAGGAAAAAATAACTAAAGTTTGGAGGGTTCTTAATAAATTTTCTTTTAGGGCAAATATATTTAATGTGATTTATAGAAGCAGCCGTCCATTGTGTGTTCTTCTCCTTTTTATGTAAAACCCCTAGGAGAAAGGTGATTATCGATAAAAAAAAAAAATCCCGAATCACTGTATTGAGTACACACCTAGACTTTGACAAGCCGTAATCTACTCATTCGATATCCAATTTAGGCGATTCAAAAGCCCAAATCACGTATTGTTTCAAAAGCTACAATTTGTAGAAGAAGTCAAATTCATTTGAGATCGTCTTCAGATCCAAAATAACGTTTTTTTCAAAATTGAACAGATTTCTTGTTTATGTTTTCGAGTAGGCCTAACTTTCTCATTCGATATCCGATTTAGGCAATTGAAATGCCTAAATCATGTATCCGCTAACAAAGATGTGAAATGGCCTGTCTAATTGGTGTTTCAGATGCAATTTATCAAAATTAGCTGGGACACACGAGATCAAGATGTGAAATGGCCTATCTAATAGGTGCTTCAGATGCGCTGAATGAAATTAGCTAAACCCGATAACAAAGGTGGTGAATAACACATGCAAAACGCCTGGGTGTCATTCACTGCCTATGGATAAGCTACACTTTATGAATTTAATGCGATTTGTTGACTTATTCCTTGCGTCTCTCTCAGGCGCTTTGGTAGCTACCTTTCCAGCTCTGTCGTTTGTACATCAGATGGTAACATAACACCAAGTCCATTTATTTTTGTAACTTTTGGCATTAAGGTATATATATGCTAGACAAGCAACATGAACACACTTTTTGGTTTAATAATTAGTAGCCTTCTGAATACGGCTTGCCTTGACACACGACCTCGTGTGGTCGCAGCTCGTAACGAAGATAGGGTGGTAACGGCGGCGGCAGTGGAGGCACAAATAAGATATTCTAATTATGCACTTATGGTGGCACTTATTTTCAAGATGGACCACCAGACAAGGACTTTCCATTTCATTGTTTCTGCATTTCATGGTGATCCACCTTCCTATATAAAGATAATGAATGGAAAAAGGAAGAAACCAGAATGTTGAGCTTTACTTGACCTTGCCTGAGCTCTGAGGTAATTGTTCATGCCCCGGATAAGAGGTCATCTGCTAGTTTGCATGTGGGTGAGCTCGCGCGCGTGTAGAAGGAGGAGACTATAAAAATATAGGGGGTCAGAGATGAAATTGACTCTTGACATTTACCCGCAATGATCGCTTAAACTTTGATCACAGTGTCTTGGTCAATCGAATCTCGATCTATTAAATATTTATCAGTTGAACTTGCTTTCACCGCGTTTTAACTCCAAATGGTTTGGAGTGATTGTTCAAATACATTAAATTTATTTTTCATGTTTGTTAACTTCTTGCGTATTATTTACAAGTTCAATAACTAAAATTTCTAATTCACTTGCTTTTGAGTTTGATTATTTCACTTACTTTGGGTTTGATTATTCTGAATTATACTTTCGAAAACCTAATCTTCCCCATCTCTTCGAATGTCATCACCATATCACACATATACATTTTTTTTTTGAACGTTTGCCACGTAAATTGTTTTTCTCACAATCATGAGAATGTCTAAATCGTTACTTTTATCTATATGTCCATGCTTTATTCTATCGTTACGAATCAAGCGTGAGAAATCATTATCTATCGTAAATCTAGAATGTCACACGGAATGATAAAAGGCATAAATCACAAAGCCCATTATACTTTTTCTCCTAGCATTTCCGTTGCGCCATTTCTTTATTCCCATTATGAGTCTTCTCAATATTCTTGCATGATCAAAAGGGAGAAGCTTGACAGTTGCAATTATCTAAGAAGAAGATCCATATTTATAAACTTCATCAATTCAAGGACAGCATCAATTACAGCATTGCAAGCCATTCTCAATTTTTTTTACACTCCCAACGCAAGATGGGGAGTCTTGTGTAAAACATTATTAAAATAAGAATCAACCCGTCCAGTTTTGTAGTTATATTGGTCTGTATTGGAAAATGGTGAGAAGCTGGCACCTAGAGGTGTCAATGAGCCGGGCTTTGGCCGGCCCAACCCGAGCTTAGCAGGCCTGACATGAAATCAGGCTGAGGCCGGGCCAGATTAATGGGATATCTAGGCCCAGTCCAAGCCGTGGCCCTAGGCCCAATATTTAGGGCCTGGCTTGGGCAAGGCCCGAGCTCCCCCTTTTTTTTTTTTCAATTTCTTGTTATTCAAAGTAATGACTTGAATTGCGTTAATTTCTTGTTATTATGTAAGCAACTTGTAATGTAGTACTATGACTAGGGTTCTGTAATGGAGTATAAGATTTGTGCATGTAGTAATATGTATGTAAGCAAGCAAGTAAAGCAACTAAAATGCGGGGTATCTTGTGAAGGCGTGTATTCAAGATCTGGAATGTTTTGATTGAACTCTCAATTGGCTTAGGTATCTATTATACAGCCTGTACTCATCGTCCAGGAACGAATGGTTGTGGTGGTGCTTGGATTGGTGTTTGTGATAGCTGTGGTGGTGGTGGTGCTTGTGATGGTGGTGGTGTTTTTCGTAATGATAATTCACGTTTCAGCTTCTTCAGTAATCCAGCTATATTGGACACTAAATTTTTGTACTAAATTAAAAAATGAAACTAGTAAGAGTAACTAAATGCACAGGAATAACAATAGTAATTAGAATTAAAATAACAATTAAAAAGAATTAAAGAGTAGTAAATGAATAAGAGTAATTAGTAATTCAAAATTGGAGTGAGTTAGTAATTAAAAAGAATTTGGTAATAGTATTTAATAAATGAAAATTCACTAATTACTAATTAGTAAACAAAAGAATTATGGAGTAACAAATGAATAAGAGTAGTAATTAGTAATTAGAATTTAGAAAGAGTAGTAATTAGTTAACAAGTAAGTAATACTTGTAATTGAAAATTGGAGACGGAAATAGTAGTAAAGCTTGTAGAAATGTAGAATGTTTAGATAAGAGAGAGTAAGAAGATTGGTGTGAAAAATATGAAAGAAAGAGTGTGAATTTATAGATTTTTCAAAATCCACAAAGACCAAAGTGCCCTTTAAACTAGTCGTTTATAGTTGTTGGGGAGGATAAAAGTGTAAAAAATCTTAAAAGATTTGTAAAAAATTAGTTGAACAAAAATACCTCTCAAACTAGTCGTTATATAGCTGTTGGGGGGGTAGTGGAATTTTAGGCAAATAATGGGGAATCTGGCCATCAAAGGAAAAGGTGGGGAAATGAAATGTTTGAAAAATGATGGGGCCAGCCCAGAGAAGGGCCAAAAAAATCAGGCCTAAAAGTAGGCCAAAATAAGGCCGAAAATGGGGCCAGATTTGGGCCAAAACAGGGTTGGGTCAGGCCAGCCATAAAAAGCCAGGCCAAGGCCTAAAAACGGTCCAATTTTGGGCCAACCCTTTTTTAGGGCCTGACCTGGGCTTTTTAGGGTCGGGCTAGGCCTGGATAATTTTTGGTAATATATAGGCCTGGCCCTAGCCTTACCCTAAGGCCCTGAGGGTTAGGGTCAGTACTGTTCACCTACAGGGCTAGGCCAGCCCGAGCCAAAAAACGGGCTAGGTCAGGCCTGCCCGTGGGCCGCCCAGCTCTTTTGACAACTCTACTGACACCTGTTTCATAGATCATATAATCAAAGGGATGGGATATTTGTGACAAGTAGGGTGGCCTAGCCCGACACAGCCCTAAAGATGAACAGTGCTGGCCATAACCTATAGGGCTTTGGGCAAGGGCTAGGGCGAGGCCTATTTTGTGAATTTTGGCTCGGCCTGACCCGGATCAGGCCAGGCCCCGTCTCAGTTTCGGCCCTAATCTAGCCCGGGTTGTGGCTAGGTCCACTAGCCTTATTTTCAGCCCTAATCTGGCCCTAAAGTGGCTTTCCCCATTTTTTTTCAAAAATTTAGATTCCCCCCTCCAAAAATTCATAATCTCCGATTTCGTGAGCTCAACTTCCTCCTGTTGCTTGCTTAGATTTTCAAGCTCTTCTCACTATAGTTAGTTAACTCTAAAAGATGTTTGAAATCAACCATTGTAGTTCCTCGATGAAGGTAACCTCATCCAACATATCTTGATATGTTCCTGGTTTTTTCGCATTGAATTGTTTTGACTTCATTAATATCTTCAGGCCACATTGAAGAGATGACCTCGATGTCCATTTCTTCGAGAGGGATGTTTTCCATCGTCAAATCCATTTAAATCACTTGTTCATTAATCAAATTTAGTTCATTTGCGTAAAGTTCAGACGAACATCGAACAACAAAATATATGCTTCCCTGCATTGAACTAAGTTGAGTGAAGTATAACCGAAAGTTCAATTTTCCAAAGCAGGACTAGTAGAACAACTTAAACATCTTTGAAAAAGTCAAAAAAATGACATTTAACTGGAGGAACACCATATTAGTTCATGTCTGCATAATGAAATAATTGAGCATCGTAATACAAATGTGGCTATTTCAAGTAAGAAAACTCTAAGTTAGCTAATTATTTTGAGTATCATAGATTGCAATATCGGTAATTTGTATAATGAAGGCAATAATTCCAATACTTTTATAAGTTAATAATATCAAGAAGAAAAAGGTGAAATTTGAGATTATGTCACTACTGAGCCAATGGAAGAACAAAAGCAAAACAAAACAAAAGCTATACACATTTTACTGCAGCCCATTCACACTTCTCTCTCTTTAAAAAAATTGTTGAATCAAGGTATCTAGCTTATAACATCACCAAGATTTTTCAATGTAATTATTGATTTATCTTCAATTTAATTCATCCATAAAGTAAAAAATGAATAAGAAGAATTCTTGAAAAAAATAATAATTAGTTTTTTGGGGCCGGGCTTGGTCCTCAATATTGGGCCTAGGGCCAGGGCTTGGACTGGGCCTGGATGCCCCCCTCATCTGGCCCGACCCCAACCCCGGCTTGTTTTCTCGGCTGGCCAGTTGGCCGAGCTGGGCTGGCCCATTGACATCTCTAGAGGGAAGCCTAATTTCGCAGACTCATTGCATAGGCATCATAACCGAGACAAGAGAAGCCTAGTTTCACAGACCCAATGCACTGGGCTTTGCACCAAACAGTTGGTGCAAAGCCCATTATGAAAACATTCTAGGTCTGTAAGACTAGGCTTTAAACTCAAGAAAACTTCTAAGAAGAAAAGAAGTATAAGAGAAAAAGAAAATTCCTATAAATGCAACGTCATTTACCATTGCGCAAAATCCAAGGACAAAGAAACAACTTAAATAAAAACAACAATATCGGCTTCTCAAAATTGGCAGCCATAAAAGTATTGGCCAATAACCAAGTTTAACCAAGTGTATTGGTTTCAATTCTCATATCTACGGCCATATAAATTACATTCCTCCCTTAGCCCAAAAAATAAATAATAACAATACTTACTGCAACCAGTTTCACTCAAAATAAGCAAATGACAAGTAGATTTTACCTGGCTCCATTCTGAAAAGTGCAAAACGAGATCTTTCGATGCCAACAAGAAACGTATTTTTGATTGATCTCATATCATCTACCCCATGGATTGCCACAAAGCACCATAACCATAACCACACAAGGCCCTGTGCCCCTTTCTTGATGTGATCCAGGGAACATCCAGGAATGTGCTATTAATACCAAAAGTAGGGGGCGGCACTAATAGCTAAAAATGAACAAAGACACTTCGATTAAGACCAGCAAGTAAATCTGGTCCTAACCCTCCCCATATGGTAAGATAAAGCAACCACTATAAATAGAATACCCAGTTTTTGTTGATCTACAACCTTCCCCTTCAAAACAGACTAGTCCCTCTTCTTCCTCTAATTTGGTGCTAATTAAGTCTTTTCTTCCACACCATTTAGCCTCCCGACAGAAAGATATAATATGGCGAATTCTCGTGTTGCAAGGTTTATCACCGAGGTTGCACCACCACAATTCGTGAGCGTGATGAGATACCGTGCAACAAAAATGCTAGACACAATCAATGAAGAAGAAAGGGGATGCAGCGCAAACGATTCACTTGCTTTTGCTTTGGCTCCAAAGAGTACGTTATCATCACTGTCCTCCGGTGTTTCTTCCTCGAATGCAACTAAGAGCAAGTACTTGGTCAAAGAGATCCAAATAACCCTTTCGGCATTTGGCAAGTGAATCCAAACTTTTGGGACATGGTCAAACCACTACACGGAACTTTTCGTTATTCTGGCTTGCTGGGTCCAAGAACCTTGGGTGAAATCCAAGATTTGCTGAGGCTGTACAGAAATTATATGTACAGTAAGCAATAGTATGAGAAACATAGTTCTATATTCAACTTTCTCTGTTGCATATAAAGCAGTTCTTGTTTGTCTACTGAGCAACTTATACAAATGATGCTTTCACATGTATATGCGAACGTCGTTTCAAACAACCAACTCATCAAGCAGCGGCTCACTTGGATAAGAGCAATTCAAAAACAGTTAGCATGCTTGCACCGATCTTAAAAGTGCCAATCATGAATCTACCAGATAATTTAAGCAAGTTGAACACCTTCAAGAAGGAAACATTTTACATGTCTCGTATTCATTCCAGCCTTGTTATCCAAACTTGGTCGTACCATTCCTTAGGAACAAGTAGGATAGTTCATAGTTCCAGTACTCCCAAAAGCTTTCTTATCCAAATTTGGTCGTACCATTCCGTAGGAACAGGTAGGATAGTTCATAGTTCCAGTACTCCCAAAAGCTTTCGCTAGAAGTTACAGGCCACTAAAATATTTCTATCAATGAAGTCATTCCTAACTACAGAAGTTCTAATGTTGTTATTCCACCGGTGGGCTCCTGCCCTAGCTCATCCTTTTATCAACTTGGCACAAATTACTTCTTCGCTAGGGATCTGAAGGTTAACATTTATGGCTCTTGGATACGATCGAAAGACTGTCATGTTGGGAGCAATTCTTAAATATAGTTGTTAGGTTTTTGTGGCGGTAAGAAAGAACTCAAATTCTATATTCTGAGTCCATTACGGTCTGTTTGGAACCAATTCTTTTAAGATTGATTTTAAATTGAGAATTGGGTTTGGAATTCAATTTGTTTTTTTTTTTTTTTGGCATTCAAGGGAATAATTCAAATCACAGAATTCCTATTTTGTATGTAGAGAACAAATGAAATGGAAAGTTAATAAATTTTTAGACAATTATTATACTTGACTTAAAAAAATGAACTACGGTAAGAGGTTACGAGTGTGCTAGTAGCACCACATGGTGATGTTCGTGATGGTACCACATACAGTAGCGACATCAACAGTAGAAGTGGTGGGTTGGTCAGATGATGGTGATGGTGGTGCTAACGAGGTGTAATTGGTGGCGATCGTGGTGGTGGTGGTGGCTGCAAGCAGTACTGGTGCCGGCAGTTGTAGTTGTGGCAGTGGCGGCGGCGGTGATGATAGTGGTGATGGCGTTAATGGTGCTGACAATAGTGGTGGTGGTAGCAATAGTGGTGGCAGCGATGGTGGTGGTGACAGTAGTGGTGGCATTTTGGTAGTAGTGGCGGCAGCGGTGGCTGTGGCAATAGTGATGGTAGCGGTGGTGGCGGTAGTAATGGTGGTGGTGGTGGTGGCGGCGGCGGCGGCAGTCGTGGTGCTGCTAATGGTAGTAAAAGTGGTGTAATAGTAGCGGCAATGAAGATGGTGGTAGTGGTGGTGGGTTCAAAAAAGAGTAAGATATGTAAATAATTACTTTTAATTTAAGAAAATCTAAATCTCATGAAATCCGACCATTTTTCATCAGACTTCATATTATAGAAAATAAATCTACTCAATCACATGAAATTCAATTTTAATTTTTTTTAATGTATCAAACAACAGTATTTGAGTATTTGAAATGAAATTACATCAATTCTATGGTTCTGAACACACTTGTTGAGGCAATGATGATAAGAGAAGAGAAGGGCTTGTTATGGTTGCAGAGTTGAGATATAAACCTATCGTATTTGAGCAGGATTCTTTCACAAAGATCAACCTATTGTCTCATATATCATACAGCGACCGAAAGTGGAGGCATTGTTTAGGAGACAAGGGTATTTTGACAATTCCTCCTGTCAATTTTGTGGCAAACAAGTGAACGGGGTAGCTCGGATAATTGTTGAATTTTCTCGTCGAGAGCATTCAATCGTGAACTTTGTTTATCGACACAGAGCAAGCTCTAAATCATCTTTTCTCTCGTCTCTTAATTAATTGTGTTGGAGCCTATTTGTGTACACACTCCTTATTAAGAGGAATTTGTTGTACAACCTTAAAAGAGATTTTAATCGAGATTTCATTGTGTAACCAAGATTTGGTTGTTTAGTCTCGAGAATCAAACACTTGGATTTGGGTGGAGAGTACACCAAGGGTGACATAAGCTACTCTAATATGTTTGGTATACACTTACAAGACTATCGGTGCCGCGCGACTCGACCACTCTTCAAGGAACTTTTTCGAAGGGCTGCATATGCTTAGGAACAGTCGTAGCACCCAGGATTTGAGGGGCCCGTACACACCACTTAATCAAAACATAATTATTATGTCTTTAACTTGTCAAACAAATAGCAGTGGAGAGCATTTATAATTTTTTTCCATAATCATCAAAATATCAAATGTTTTACTCCAAGATAATTCATAGTAAAGTTGCAACTCTGTTATATAGTCAATGTGAGTCAAATTTCAACAGTTAATAAGCCTGACTAGTAATTCATTTGAACAAATCCATAAGCTATGTATTATCAACTATCTATGTGAAAGTAATTCTTACAGCTTTACTACAATCGTATCCTTCTCGCTAATCATGGCCTGAAAGGGAAAGAAAATAGGTGAGTACGAATTATGCCAAAAGGAAATTACCCTCACATAGAGGGTCAAAATTATTACTCCCTCTGTCTCACTAAAAATTAATATAGATTGACTAGCACAATGTATAAGGACAAAGTCCAAGCTAGTAGGTTGATTTTTGCAAAATGCCCTCACTTACAAGTACTCCTTTAAACTTCATACCCACCATCCGTTTTATTCTTGTCTTTTTTGTTCCTTTTCTTTTTCCGTTTGTTTTTTTTTTCCCTTCACACCTTTCTTGTTATGTGCTTAATCAAGCACATCTGTAAGAGTTCGATGGCTGGAGAAGTGTAAGACTCAATGGGTTTAAATCATTGGGAGATTGCCAACAATACCTAAGTCGCTATTATTAGGGCTACAACTTTGGTAGGCTGGATGAGCCAAATGATCAGACCATGCCATACCCACTTCTAAGAGTCGTGTCTATGCCTAGCCCAAAGCAGGTACGGGCCGAATAATATTGTCCACACCCAGTCCATCAAAATTTTGGTGGGCACTGGCTGGACACGGGCAACCCACCGGTTGTCCATGTTAAAAATTATTTGCTACTATTTACTTAACTTATAAGCATATTAATTAGCATCCAAGTCTATTAAACGGTCATGATCAAGCTTTTGTTTACTTAATTTTTAAGTATATCAGTTTTTATCCAAGTCTAAAAGTGAGTTATGATGATGAATAATTGAATCGTGAAAATAGATTTAAATATAAGCATGGAAACGAAATTTAGGTCAATTTAAATGAAAAAGAAAAATACAAAGATTCTCAAAAGAATCTTTGTAAGTCTAATACTAAATTAAGACATAAAGTAGAAAAAATCTCCTGCCCTGGGTATTATTTCGCGACGTTCAGTATATGAGCCTCTTCAAACGGTGCTTATTGTTATTGATTCGATGATCCCTATAGGACGTATCTCGGGTCGAGTGGAATCAAGGCTTCTGGCATAAGTGGGACCACCACCCAATAGCATGTTGTCATGGCAGTCTTGCTTGCCAACTAGAGGGTTGGTTTTTCCCATCAAGCTTTCCTTGGCATAATTTTTTATATGAAATTCAGACTCATGTGACAAGTCAAGGCCCTGAGTCTTTCAACTAACAACTAAGCTATTAATAAAGTATTCTAAGGTTTCCAAACCCATATGATTAGAGAAATAAAGACTAAAGACAAAGAAAAACACAATCTCGTATATATGAAATAGATATATTCATATGTATACACACATACGTAATGTTATTCAAAAGCTGGACGAGCTAGAAGGACTGGAAGGGCCTTTCAATTCCCTTGCTCACGCTTAGCTCATAGTTTTGATGGGCTCAAAATTTTAAGCTCACCTCTATTTTGCCTCAATAAAAGTAATGTGACGCCTATATCTCTATAGCTGGCATGGAATGCCCACGAGTTGCCCAGCTCAAATTGTACCCCTGGCTATAATGACATTACCCTTTCCTTCCCTCTTAGTTTTGTTTTTCCTCAAGATCAAAGCATATTTCCATCTCAAATCATATACATCCATACCAAAAAGGGCTTTTGTTGAATTGAACTGCTACAAAACTTCAATCACAATTTCCTCCAATGAATGAGAATCATAAAAGAGAAAGAGTGAAACACAATGCGAAACTTATTACTTTATGGTAAATCTATGTTGCCTCACTCACGCCCGGTCTCACCTTGTCCCTTAGTCATGCCTCATCAAACCCCTTAGTCGTGCCCCATCGAGTGGATCTGTAATGGCTTGTAGCACCTAACTGAATGCCTCATTCAAGCCTTAGTCGTGCCCCATCGAGTGGAACAGCATCGTCAACACCTCCAACACCTGACATCTAGTTGCTGCTCAGATAAGCCTAGTGGGGAGCATTTAAACCATTGAAATCGATCCATTCGTGAAAATTGAATCGACCAATATGTCTAATTCCATACCCATATTTTTTTTTTCAAACTGGATGTTCGGTTAAGTCGGTTTGGATTTTTTGAAACCAGTATAAACCAAACTGACCTGTATAATCTAACATATTGATACTTTAACCAATTTCCAGTTACTTCTACTAACTGTCTTAGGTGTATTTAATCCATTCATATAAAAAGGGAGTAACCCTAACCCGTACTTTACCCTTGCTGCCCACATCTCTCCTCTGCCAAGCGTGTACTCCACCTCCACATCTGTCGATTGCACCATGGTTATGCCTCCACATCTGTCGTTTGTTCCATGGCTGTGTCTCCAGCCCCCACAGCTGCACCTCCATCTATCTCGCGTGTCTCGTCCACACCTCAAGTAAAAGTAAGAACGGTCTTCCTCTTCTCTTCTCCTCTTCTCCTCTCTTTTCTTCTGTTTCTCCTTTCCTTTTCTTTTCTTTTTTCCTCTTCTCTTTTATTTCTTCTCCACATCAACCTCACCAAATTCCTAATAAGACCACTCGACGACTTTGTCAAACATAGAGAAAGAGGATCGACTTTTGGGCCACTGGCCATAAGCCGAGATTTGGGGTTAAAGTCAAATGAAATAGAAAAATAAGATAGTTTAGAATCTTCAGATCCCATGTGCAGTCGTGGCTTTACGACTACTGACTACCTATTTTCATTGATTTATTTATTTATTTATTTATTTCGTGAGAATAAGGTTTGTCACTTAAATTATCCTTTTCATGAAGTTTTCTGGTTTAGTAAAATAACGTATCTTATGAACGTGATTCATTGTCATTATCATTTTTCAAAACTGTGGACTATGATTTATGCTGGTTGAACGCTAGTGATGAAGGTTTTGAAGATGCCGAAGTCTGTTTTCATGATCTTTTTGATGAAGGTTTTGAAGATGCCGAAGTCTGTTTTCATGATCTTTTTGGTTTTAAACATCCTTAGGACTTGTTTTTTCTTGTTTTAATTTACTAATTGCGGTACTTATTTTTTTCTTTTCCAAATCGAGGTTGGTCGGTTAGATTTGATTCTTAGCCTCCAAACCAAAGTGACCAAACAGTGTTCACCCCTAGATAAGCCTGTTCCATTCCCCAGGTGTCATGCCACTATTATGCATTGGCGGGTTTGATCCGTTGAGTTTTTGGCAACCGATGGTTGCCATGTGGCTTGGATGTGGCCAGATTTGACAAAAAGAGATGGAATGGGTTATTGGGTCATAGGTGATAGGGTAGCACATTGGTGGTGGTGATGAAAGTGGATAGCAGCGGTGGCGAACGTGCAGAGAGAACAAAGCCATAAAAGGAAGCGGTGGAAGTTAGAGATTCGAAAAGTGAGATAAGTTGAAACGTGAAAGAATAAATTTATGTGAGTCCTAATGGTAGTGGTTGATAGAGACCATTGCAATGGTTGATCGGAGACAAGGCGGTGGTGGTTAAATAGATAGCTGGTGGTCCTTGATGGAGATGGAAAGGTGTTTATGAGAAAAGAGAAAAAGAAAAGCGGATAAGAGAAAGAATTAAAATGAGTAGAGGGAGAAGAGAGTAAGTGAGGGACAAAAAAAGAATAAGAATATAGACAGAAGGGCAAATAGATAAAATCAAACAAAAAAATTTCCAGATTATAGCAGCTATATTGGGACAGCCATAAAAAAGAAAATTGGGCAATGATTTCGGAACGGAGAGTAATACACAACATGAGCTAATAACAGGGCCAATGATTGGTTAATGGAATAACTAGTTCAAATTCAAAGGAAAAATTATAAGAGTACGATTAACATAACAAAGGTCACACGAATCACAACATCAATGATACCTTGTCAAATGAAATATTCCATAATTCGAGAGGGATATTGATAATAAATTATCCCCACATAAGAATATCAAACATAAATGATTCAGTATCAAATAAGACTTCTGTGGTGGAACTTTAAAAGCCAAAGGCTAAAGGTCAAATTCAAAACACAAATTGCTTCACTACCAAATACGTAACCAAATTTAATGGTATGCTTGCAATATAAGCAATCCATACGCATTCGAAATATGTTAAAAGTGTGTGTCCATATTGAGTATATATAATAGTGTTTTACAAAGTCAAATATCATGGTTCTTGACCACGTCAGATGTTGCATACAGAGCAACATATGTAAATTACTCTACTAAAGGCAACTTTCTTAATTCAAATATGACACACTAGGCAAAAAATTCTCATTGATAACAGAAAAAGTGTCAAAAGTTTGCGTCACAAAAGAAAATGGACAAAAATCTATAGGTAGACATGACTGTTTAGCCAAACTCGACTTTGTCTATACAGATTTAATACACCAAGTTTTGTAGTGAAGAAGCTTACATTATATAAGTGACGTTGGTTCAAAAATCGAACCGAATTAATAGTACACGATGCAACAGCGATACTGAATAGATTAATAGCACCAATATGGCCAAAATTAAAGATCAAGGCCTTTAAAAATGGTTAGGCTCACAAAATCCATGTAAGAAAGGAAAGAGAAAAAAACCAACAAAGATCTTTACTTGAATAGTTTCATATCGACCAATTTTATTCAAAAGCGATATCAACCATGAAAGAAACAAATTCTGAGAAAACTCAAAACATGAGTTAAAGAAGACTTGTCAAAGATTTCATAGTGTTAAGATAATCAAAAACTAAGTGATTAACGTATATTTTACAGTAATTCGAAGCGAGGTGATATGCAATCCAAAATAGCAAATTTTAATACTGAAGAAATTATTCAAAGTCAATTCGAACAAAAAATAAAATGATTATGATAAAGGGAAAATTGCAACAAAATACCCCTCTGGTTTGGGTTTGCTGCAAAAAGACCGGTAAGTTATGAAAATTGCAAATAGACACGTGAGGTGCCAATTTTGTTTTAATCGTTAAAAAAATCGTCCAAGTATATCGAGCGTGATCTTCACTCTCTTAAGAAGCGTATTTGATAGATTTTAATACATTAAAAAGACTAAAATACCCTTCCTTCCTTTTTTCTTTCCTACTCAAGTCCCAATTTCTTCTCAAATCTAACCAAACCTTAACCCCAGCCGCTACCCGCACCAACAAAATCCCTAGCCGCCACCGCTCAACCAGAACCCAAGTCACCAACCTCATAACCCAAACCCTAGAGCCTCATCACCACCGCCATCCCTAATTTTTATCACTAACCAACCCCAACCACCTACCATGACCCTGTGCCACCGTTGATAGCCCTTCTTCAACCCAAGCCAAGTACGCCGCCAGCATCCACCGCGAACTTTGCATCGCTAGACCCATCATTAGCCGAACCACTTACACCGTCGCCAACCCCACCATCAGCCCTAGCTACTTGTGTTGCTGCCAGCCCTTCCATCAGCCTCACACATTTGCGTCGCTACCACAGCCTAGTCCACCCACCTCGATCTATGTCCTCCCATCATCACCCGAACCACTTGCACTGCCATCAACCCCGCCATCAGTCCCAACCACCTAAGACCGCCGCCAACCGTTCCATTAGCCCTAACTACTTGCACAGCCACCACAGCCTAGTCCACCCACCTCGACTTAAGCCTTCCCATCATCATTCAAACCACTTGCACTGCCGCTAACCTCTCTATCAGTCCCAACCACCTACACTACTGCCAGCCTTTCCATCAACCCCAGTTACTTATGCCGCCACCACATCCTAGTCCATCCACTAAGCCTTCTCATCATTACTCGAACCACTTGCACTAGCGTTAACACCGCCATCAGCCCCAGCTACTTGTGCCATCGCCAACCTTTCCATCAATCCTCTTGTCAAACACCAAGTGTCAATAGAGTGATACTAAAGATCTACAAATTCAATATGATATCAATATGGAAAGAAGAAATGACAAATGACCCCCTCGTGTATCTCGGGTTTGCAAGTCGGCCGTTGGGTATTAATTTTTACAATTGATCCCCTTTATCTATCAATAATTATGCCTGGCTAAAATTTGACATGAAACTCCAATAATTCCCCTAACATTCACTAAAATTCTAAAGTATACATGATAAATGAAAAAAAAAAACTTTAAAAAATCAAAGTGAACAAAACCCCCCACCCGCGATCCCCCGCGCCCTTACCTTTGCCCACCCCCGTCAATAGACCGACGGCCCCCTCCCTCCAGCCCATCCCTCCCTTCATCCCCCTTCCCCCAACGCTACAGCTAAAATCAACAGCAAACACCCCAACACTTCACCTTCGCCTTCGCCTTCGCCTTTGCCCTCGCCCCCACACAACATGCCCCCGATGCCCCCTCCCTTCCGCTCCCTGCCATCATCATCGACCGGTGTGAGGCTTGATAGCAATGGTTTGAGATGCAACTTTTTTCCTAATTTAATGTGCTGGTCGTGTGCAATTGTGGGGTTTGGTGGTTGTGGGCTGCTTTTGTGATCTGGTGGTGGCGTACAGTAGTGGATTTGGTGGTTAAAGCTATTTTGAGGTGGTTAGTTATGGTTATGGTAGCGATACGCGGTGGTGGATTGGGTGGTTAGCGGTGATACTATTGAGGTTTTTGGCGGTAGTATGATCAAGGTGGTGATTTGGTGGTTTGGGCTGGTAATGGGTTCCGTGGTTGGGGGTGGTACTTAAGTTGGTGATTGTGGTGCTTGAGTTGGGGGTGGTTGTGGGTATGGTAACGGCGGCAGCGGTGATGGTGGTGAAGAAAGAGAGATGAAAAATTGAGGAAGAGAGAAGGAATAAGAATTATTGGATTACAAGTAGTTGTGTCCCTTTTCATGTCAATTGAACAATTAATTGGTCAAAATTGATCACTTGTACTCAATTGCACCAAATTGATAGATAAAGGTGCCATTGTCAAAATTAATACCCGAGGGGGTCGACCCGCAAACTCGAAATACTTGAGGGGGCAATTTGTCATTTCCCCATATGGAAAAGAGATTCAACTCAATTTCCTAAATCAGATATCAATAAAAATCACTTTCAGATATACTGTAACAATGCAGATGATATTGAACATGAGTAGTTGTAAAGACACACAGGCTTTGCAGGGTAACACTTAGCAAAGTCATACAGGCAGTACTCAATAACAATGTAATTCATATGCATATTTACACTAGCTAGTCCATTAAGGTACTAGCATATGTCTCCCGAAATAAACAAATCATCCTTATATGACACCTAATATAGATCATCCTTATAACGCCTCAATATACAGTTTCATTTCAATATACATAATATAATAATCGCTAATTCAATGTATAGATCGATACTTGATGAGTAATAAATAATGAGTATTGATAAGAATTTTCAATGAATGCTTAAGGCTCAAAGCAAGGTTCTAAAGGCAAACACGTGCTTATCTCAGACATAGCAGAGTTCAAAGAATTTAGATAATAATTCAGAATAAAATTACACGAGATCAAATTTGAGGAATTAGGTTTTGGATAGAAATCCTTTACCTCATTCCCAGTTATGCACTGCTAATCAACCTCGTTAAAAATCCTTGAATTAACCTAATTTGGCAAATTACTTATCAAAACAAAATCTAGCCTCATAATACTATGAACCCAATGTTCTTTAAATGTTGCTTAATTCAACACTCATAATATAACCAAAATCAAAACGGGTCCCTCGCACGACCAAACCTAGTTAGGAACCCCACACATACCTCAAAATTTGTTAATGACACAACATTCCTAATAAATCCTTATAAAATACTTTAGTGGCTTACAAACAACATAACAAGTTAAAATATGAATTTTTTAAATTTTTGAATCAAAAATAGTTTTCTTAAATAGCAAAATAGCCATTAATATTTCTAGCTCAAATTAAAGTCCCATAATCTACATAATATATAATAAGTAATGCGAGAAAGACATTGATAACTTCTTTGCGTGACACATCATTGCTTGACACATCATTGTTTCTTTATATGATACGTCATCAGATCCTTATTTTAATATTAGTTAACTTCTATATTAGTAAGTCTTTTTTAAATTTAAAAACAGTTCTAATCATTCTAAAACTCTACGTGATCAATATATTAATCTATTAAAAACTTCTTTTTGACAATTATCCTTAAAATTTAAAAATTAATTCTAATCATAAAATTCAGCCTAATCATTGTACTAACTTATTAAGACTTAATATTATTATTGTATCTTCAAAACTACTCTCTAATATGAATATAAAAACTTATATATATATATATATATATATATATAAAGAATGAAAATAATTCTTTCGATTTAGAAGAAAAATTAATTTAAAAACTAATTCTTATCATTCTAAAACTCTACTTAATCAATATACTAATTTACTAAGACTTTATTTTGACAATTGTGGCCCAAAAAGTGTTTTCTATGAAAATTAAAATTTATAGACCCAAAAAATAACTTATGAGATTTAGAATAAAAATGTGATCTAACAATTAATTTAAATTTTGATAGTATCCTTATTTTTATATCTAATTAATTTTGTAAGATTAGTGAGGCTTTTTTATAAGCTCAATGTAGTTTGAAAACTGATTCTGATCATTCTAAAACTCAATTTAATTATTATATTAACTAATTAGAACTTAATATTGACGATAATATCTTCAAAGTCTAATATGATTATATATACTCGTATATATATAAAACAAAAATAATACTTTTGAATTAGAAGATAAATTAATGTTACAATTAAGATTAAACAACTTATGAGACTTAGAAACAAAATGATATAACAATTGATTTGAATTTTGATAGGTACCTTTTTAAAAATTTGATTAATTTCATAATAATAGTAAGGGTTGTATGATTTAAAGATAATTCTAAATATTTTAGAACTCAACCTAATCAATATACTAACTTATTATTACTAAATTTTGACTGTTTTATTCTTAAAACCGTTCTTTAATGTGAATATAAAAGTTCATATATCAAAAAAAATGAAAATAACATATTAGATTTAGAAGGGAAAAAAATGATGTTTAATTTATTTAAATGTACTATCATTATTCATATATATATATATATATATATATATATATATATATATATATATATATATATATATATATATATATATATATATATATATATACACACACACACACACACACACACACACACAATATACATAAGACAATCACTGTAAAAATAAATAATGTAATATATATATATATAATAAACAAATTATAAGTCAGCATTTTTAAAAAAGACTTCATGACCACCAAACTGGTTATATCCCATCTATTTAAATTTAGAAAATAAGTCAAATATGAGATTTGAAAAAAAATGATAAGATTCATGTACTCTTAGTATATCTGAGAAAATATATCCCTTAAAATGAATTTGTTATAAGTAGTTTCCCAAAGCTTATTGTACTCGACTTTAGACTAACAGTTTATTTTTAATGGGACTGTAATAACAAATAAATTTTTTTTATTTTTTGTAGCTAGTTAAGTTTGCATGAATTATAGACTAATATAAGATTTGAAACTTAATTTTGATTATAATAGAGTCAATTATAACTATGAGTGATCATTGTTGTGCGCTTTCAATAACAATTAAATGAACTAATCTCTATCCTATAATTGTTAGCTTAACATAAAATATATGCTAAATTTTACTAATTCATTGTAGTCAACAAGAATAACTTGAGAAGGCTCATTGTAGTCAATATTATATAAAATAAGTTCTCTAATTTGAAATAATCACCTATGTATATAGATGGTTACGGGATCAGACATCCCTTACTTTTCTTTTCTTTTCTTTTCCTTCTGTGACACTCTAGAGAAAGAGAAGGTGAAGAAAAGTTTTTAACGCGATCGGGTGGGTTTTGTTGTAAGACATCTACCTCTCTTCTTCAAGTGAGTTCAATCTTATACTGTGTAGGGGCTGAAAATCTTGCATGAGCAGCCACGGTGCCTTGGGGCAGTGATGTGTGTATTGTGTTGCGGGAGGGAGGGAGGGAGGGAGCTATGAAAAGTGGGTTATGCCTGCTGTGCAAAGAGTGTGTGCTTTGTATGATACCGTCAAGTTTTGGTTGGTAGAGGTGATGGCTTTCATGAGGGTAATAGTGGTGTAATTCAAGTAGGTCACAGCCATGGTGGTCGTGACTGTGTGTTCATGAAATGGCCGTGAAAAAGAGCTTATGCATGAGATGTTTTCTGGGTGATAGAGTGACTGCTATGGCTGCCCGAAAGATAATTGTGTGTGTGTGTGTGTGGTGGGGGGGGATATGTGTATGTGTGTGTGCGTCTAAAGAAGGGGGCAGCTCTGGTGTGGGGCAAAATTTGTGTGTGTGGTTTATGTTTGCATGAATGTGTGTGTGTGTGTGAGAGAGAGAGGGGATTGTCGAGACCCATGAGTTGGTGATTGTGTTTGTGTGTGTACGTATGTGTATGAGTGTGTGTAAGGGACATGAAACAGGGTATTTGCCGTAAGGCGGTATGCTTGTATGTATTTTGTGAATTTTTGTGTGTTATGTGGGCTCATATATATATATATATATATATATATATATATATATATATATATATATATATATATATATATATATATATATATGTTGGATTCGGGTTGCATGTATGGGTATGGTGTGTTTTACTTTATGCATGAGTGTGTGTTTCTGTGTATATGAGTGTGTGCGTGAGGCTGCCAAGATGGCAGCATGTGTGAGTGAGAGTACTGTGTGCGAGGATGTGTCTGTGTGGGTGTGGGTGGGGGGGGGGGTTGTGGTTGTGGGTGGGTTGGTGGGTGTGATTGTGGGTATGAGGGTGCAGAGAAGGGTAAGAAGAAGATGAAGTGGGTTTTTGAGGGTCTGTGCAGTTGGTGGTACCCTATGCTTGCAGGTGTATCACAGGTTCGTGTTATATTCAGCGCGTGTGTTGGGCGGCGCACGATGATCGTTAGCATGTAAAATTTTGCATTAGGGTACCTTAGGCTATATTAGAATTTCTTGCAAAATTTTATAATTTTTGAAATGGTTTCTATTTTTAATATTTTCTGAAAAGTTAGATATATAAAATTCATTTTGAGTCTCTTAAAATTTGTGATAAATTCTGAAAAAAATATACTAATATTTTTATAGTAGAAACAGGTCCTGCTTAAGTTTGATAAATTTTAGAGTTGATTTGGTATCAATAACCATATCAAATTGGATTTAGCAAAATGTATAGTTAAAAAATAGTTTTAATGTCTTTATAATTTTTATTTTAATTTGTATAATTTTATATATATTGTAAAGCTGTTATAAAAGTTATGAGACTTTATTTTTAGCTCAAAACGATTATGGCTATTTATGGGCTTTTATTGAATTAAAAGATATTATTTTTAATTCAAAAATATTCAAAACTGAGAAAATTTTATATTTTTATTTCATTTTCTATTTTAAGTCATAAAAATATTTTAGGAATATTTTTGGGTTGTCAGTAAGCCTTGAGGAGTTGTCTAGTTTTCTGGCTAGGTTGTCGTGTGTGGAACCTGCTTTGGTTTGTGTCACTCCGGAGTTAAGAAGTGAATACTATTTGGGCAATTAATATGAGGTTTCTAGCATGGTAGCGTAGATTGTGTTTTGATAAATAATTTGCCCCATCTAGGTTAATTCAAATAATTTTTTATCGAGGTTATTTAGTTTCGCATAGCTTGGATCAAGGTAAGGAATTATATTCAAAACCCCATTTCATCATTTTGACCTCATATATTTTATTTCAATTTGTTACCTAATTTTATTGAACTCTGATAATTTTTTTAGTTCTCATAAAAATATTTTTAATTGCCCATGAAACCCTATCTTGAACCTTAAAGTGATCATTTGAAACATTCATTAATGCTCATATGTTTTTTTTCAAGCATTATACAACATGTTGAATTATGTGTATTTCTTCTTAATATTGAAATAAGATAGTAATTCTAAGGCATTATAAAGATAGTATGTTCTAAGGTTTGTCAGTTCTGTTCGGGTTGCAACTAGTACCTAAGTGGACTGGTTTTATACATATCCATATGTAGTTTGTACCAGAGCATTGTCGGGGTGACTTTGCTATTCTTTACTGCACATGTTCAGTATCATTTACTTCCGTTTTACTATATCTGAAATGTTTTCAAGTGTCTACTGATTTAAAGAATTGAGTTGATACTTTTTCCTGTATCTATATTGAAATGATGTGGTTTTATTTACAAAAATTAATTTTGTAAACTGTTATTTGACTTCACATATATATAGTCACTCGATTCGTACTGTTTGGACTTTGACCGAACTTACTGGACTCTCAAAAGCTCACTCTCATTTGATTCCCTTTTACAGATAATAATCACCAGTTGATTTGTTGTGAGTGGGTTTTGAGCCTGAGTAAGAAGCTGGACTACCTATCATTATTTTCTTTAGGAGGATCCTTGCATGGGTAAACACTGTTTAGCTCGTTCTATAGTGAGCTTAAGACTTTTCACTTATGAGCATTTATTCTAAAGAAATTGAGATATTGTACGAATTGGAAGGTTTGATATATATTCAAAGTTTGTGTTGAATCGACGTTTTTATGTCATTAAGTGATTGATCAAGCAAGTGAGTATCTTAACTCTCTAGAAGTTCGGGGTGTTAATGCTCCCAATTTTCAGATCGTTACAATTAGTTAATGAATTAAGGGGAAAAAATAACCAAAACTATCTATCAAACTGTAGGTCCATAAATAAATCTAAAGGAGGGTGAATAGGTGTATACAACTTTAAGCAGAAATTTAAAAACTTAACTTAACAAAAACAACAAATGCAGATCAACACAAGAATTTATACTGGTTCGGCCCTACCTTCCGATGTCCAATCCCCGACCACTCTACACAAGGGAGACTTACTCGAGCCTTCCACTAAACAGTTAGTTTCGAGTGCTAACTCAAACCACAGTACAAATCCAAAACCCTTCAAGGTTTCCAACGATTACAAGTGAAAAGAAGATTATAATTAAAATACAATACATACTCCTTTATGAGTAGATACTACAATGAAAACAATAAAGCTAAGCTTTCTTAGGTGGGAAGATCTGAATCCTGAAAGAACTTAACCAAGAAGCTTTACTATTCAATGTCTCAAAAGGAACTCGCTCAAAGAATGGTATATTGAGGTATGAATAAGATGAGAGAGTCTTTTAGAGAATGGTAAGAGAGATTTTTCAGAGATCAGAAAAAGTGAGTAATAAATTCTCTATGACTCCTTGTTCTTCTAAGAAGGAATATGACCGTTGAAAAATAGATAAAGGGATAACACAGAGATTTATTCGAATGAAAGAATAAAATCATTCGAAGTAAATGGTTGTTAAAACATCTCTAAAGAATTCGGTCGAATAGATCCAAGATTCATTCGAATCAATTGAAAGAGTAGAGATTTTGAAGCTACTAAAAAATTCAGTCGAATGAAACTGCTTTGCTTCGAATGAAAAGTGTTTGCTTGAAATGAAAAAAAATTTCAACTGAAAACTTTTGCTTCGACTGAAAAGCCTTGCTTCGAAATGAAAACTTTTGCTTCGACTGAAAAGTTTTTGCTTCGAATGAAAACGATTTAAAAATCAGATAAGCAAAGACTAAAGGATTTAGTTGAATGAAAAAAAAAATTCGGTTGAATGAAAGATAAAAGTGAAAGAAACATTTTACAACTGAATAATTCAGTCGAAAGGAGACTTTTTCCTTCGAATAAAAAACCTTCAGAAATACTTCTTTGTTCGGTCTTTTCTTGTTTTTTGAAAGATCTTTAAGAAAACTTAACTTTGATTAATTATAATTGAAGAAACCTATACAAAGTCCAAGTCAAGTCCACCAAAACCAAGGTCTTTGATCAGAAAATCTTTCACGCAATGATAAGTCCTGAAATCATTCTTAATAGCATTGTTAGATTAATGTTTAGAGCAATAATATTGGAATCACCAAAATAATAAATCTTGACTCTTAAAGTCAACAATCTGTCCATTTTTTACGATGACAAAACATTAATCTGACATAATATAACATACTCCCCCTAGATCAAATAATCATCAACAGAGTACAAGCAGATTAATGAACTGTTTTACATTTCCAAGAAGAATTCTGCAATAATCAGTTCAATAAATTAAGTACATTAATGTTTTCTCCCCCTTTGTCAAATCAAAAAGAGGGGAAAACAATAATAATAATAATAATAATAATAATAATAATAATAATAATAATAATAATCTAACATCTATGGCGTCCACCCTGGTTAGAGGAAGAAGAATCTGGAGCTGGGGGAAGATTAGAAGTAGGATTTCAATAACTTTTACCTCACGAGGCGACCGCGGCATGGGAGGATTGTAAGGAAGATTCGAATAGAAAAACCATTGTTCGCCTTCTGTTCATCCATGATGAGATGGAAAGACGTCGAAAAGAGTGACGTAAAATCCAGGCGATTGATCAAAGATCTGATGCGTCAAGAAGCTGTTCCACTCAGTCAGAATACTTGTAGAAAGATAGGCTTGCAACGATGAGCGTGAAATGCAACTTCATGCTGACGTTGTAGATCCTGCTGCATGTGATTCAACCGGTACAAAATGGGAGTGTGGTTAAGGGGAATGGATGAGATGTTGGAAGTAAGATCATTTAGAAGAGTGTGGAAATCAATTTGATTGGATAAAAGTTAGTTTGAAGAGTTCTGGAGATTTGAGAGATGGTGAAGAAAAGCGTTTTGGTTGGCTGTGATAGTAGTGGCGAGTGTAGTTTGGGACTAGAGAAGAAGTTGAACGATGTTAAAAAAGGCGAGAGAGTTGGTCTGAGAGAAAAGAGGTATTAGAACCAAGAAAACCATCAAAGTTAAGGTTAGAAAAATGAGTTAATGGATTTAAAAGAGGGTCAAGAGGTGAAAGCGATACAGAAGAACTGGGGTCAGAAGGTTGAGGTGGTGCAGAAAGGGAAGGGTCGGTGGGCTGAGGTGGTGCAGAAGGTGAAGGGTCAGTGGGCTGAGTTGGTGCAGAAGAGGAAGCAGGAGCATGAGTTGACTCAAGTGGTACAACCTGCTCAAGAGATAAGGTATGGGTAGTGGGGTCAGTCCTAACTGTGAAGCTAGCACGATGAAGAGAGATGATGCTAAGAATGTGATTGAGGAGTAGGGACGCATTCTGAGACAGATGAAGAAAGGGAACTTTGAAATAATCAAAAACTTTAGGAAGAAAAACGCTATAAGGAAGATGAACATGAGTTTTGCTTTTGCGGGAAGCCATATTTAGCATAGATTTAATGGAGAGCCTCGAATAAAGTGGGTAAGAAGGATAATGTCAAGGTAGGTAAAAGTAGTATAAGAGCCGGAATGGCCCGCAAGGTTATATGAGAGAATTAGATGGAGGACACGGTGCACAGGAGAAAGGTCAGGACAAGTTTTTGTGCTATAGTGAGAGATGGATTATTTAACAAGGTTTGACGCTGTTGAGGAGGAGTGAAGAGTCCACTTGTGTGCCAAGAATTTTTGGGAAAGATGACAATAGAGGATTGATTAGAGAAACCAAGAATTTGGGCTAAAGTGGTAGTAAGACAAATGGTCACACCATTTACGTAGGACTCAGTAGTAGTGGAGTTATACGACATGTTGGCATAGAACATGCGTATCAAATGGGGATAGTATACGGATGGAGTAGAAAGAAGGGACATACAACCCATACCTTCAAAAAAGGGTGTGACACCAAGTTGTGTCATGAGCTCAAGATTGCAAAGGCGACCAAGGACGATTTCTTGACTTGCAAAATTTGTATAATAGTTAACTTGGTCGTCAGTGGTATTAAAATAATAGGGTAAATGAAGAAAGTTGTTAGGTGATATGTAGGAACAGGTGGGTGGAGGATCAAAAGAGGAGGAAGGAGCGTTTGTATCTGGAGTGTTAGAGATAGCGGGTGCAGTAGATGGATTGACAGGACTAGCAGAGAGAGCGGGTGCTGCAGGAGTAGAAGTACGTGTACCACAATGAGAGGGACAGGTAGAACCTCAGGTTCACTGTCAGTGTCTTCTTGTTAGCCGAGATGACAACGGAAGTAAGGGCGGCGCGTGGGTGCTGCGTCCATAGTAGAAATGGCAGAAAAAGACAAGAAGTAAGAAGAGTGTTTGAAAGTTTAAACGAGATAAAAATGACGTGAACACTGTAAAAAGTAAACAGTGAAAATAGGGGGGTTAAATAGACGGAAGTTTTCAGTCAACTGAAAACCAGGTTTCATTCGACTGAAAAAGTCATAAAGAAAAAGGCAGTGAAAGGTTTCAGTTTCATTCGACTGAAACTTTTCATTCGACTGAAAAGTTCTAAATCGAAGGAAATGTGGTTTCCTTCGACTGAAAAGACCAGGAGCGAAAAGGTACAAATTTATTCGACTGAAAACTTTCCAGACAACCGAAAAGATTTCACTCGAAGGAAATGTTCGACTAAAAAGAACAGGAGAAAGCAAAAAGAGTTAAAAACGACACCTAGCTTAGATCACACATTCCTAAACGATGACGAAGGGAACAAAAACTTAATTCGACCAAGGGTTTTGTAAAAATATCTGCAAGCTGATCTTCCGAACCTACTTTCTTGAGTTCTATCAATCTTTTCTAAGCATTGTCTCTAAAAATTGGTTACAAATATCGATGTGCTTTGTGCGAGAGTGTTGAACGTGATTTTTGCTAATATCATTAGCACTACTACTATCGCACATAATAGGAATATTATCTAAGAAAACACCAAAATCCCGTAAGGTTTGACGCATTGAAAGAACTTAGGCACAACAACTACCAGCTGCAACATATTCCGCCTCAGCTGTGGAAAGCATAACGAATGTCTGTTTCTTACTGTGTCATGATACAAGATTCACCAAGGAATTGGCATGTATTACTGGTGCTTTTACGATCAACAAGACATCTGGTATAATCGGAATTAGAAAACCCGACTAAATCAATAGAAGAATTTTGTGGATACTAAAGTCTTAAATTTAGTGTCCCAAAAAGATACTTAAAATTGAGTTTAACTACGGTAAGATGGGATTCTTTGGGACAAGCTTGAAAACGGGCACAAATACATACCCTAAACATTATGTCTGACCTAGAAGCAGTAAAATGAAATAGGCTACCAATTATGCCCCCGATAAAGTTTGTGATCAACATCTTTACCATTTTCATCCTTAAAGTTTGTGCCCAAGATTTGTAAAATATCTGCAAGCTGATCTCCCAAACCTACTTTCTTGAGTTCTATCAATCCTTTCTGAACATTTTCACTAAGAAAGTGGTGACGGATATCGATATGCTTTGTACGAGAGTGTTGAACAGAATTATTGCTAATATCAATAGCACTACTACTATCACACATAATAGGAATATTATCTAAGGAAACACCAAAATACCATAAGGTTTGACGCATCCAAAGAACTTGGGCACAACAACTACCAGCTGCAACATATTCTGCCTCAGCTGTGGAAAGTACTACAAATGTATGTTTCTTACTGTGTCATGATACAAGAGATTCACCAAGGAATTGGCAAGTACCACTAGCTCTCTTACGATCAACAAGACATCCGGCATAATCAGAATGAGAAAACCCAACTAAATCAAAAGAAGAATTTTATGGATACCAAAGTCCTAAATTTATCGTCACAGAAAGATACTTAAAAATACGTTTAACTGAGATAAGATGTGATTTTTTGGGACAAGCTTGAAAGCGGGCACAACTACGTACACTAAACATTATGTCAGGCCTAGAAGCGGTAAGATAAATCAGGCTACCAATCATGTCACGATAAAGTATGTGATCAACATCTTTACCATTTTCTTCGTTAAAGTTTATGCCCAAGTTTTGTAAAAATATCTGCAAGCTAATCTCTCAAACCTACTTTCTTCAGTTCTATCAATCATTTCTGAACATTGTCTCTAAGAAAGTGGTGACGGATATCGATGTGCTTTGTGTTAGACCCCTCATATTTAAATGCTTAAAAAATTAATAATAATAAAATTAGAGAGTTTGGGACGTAATGGGTATTTTAAAATTCTATTTGTTTTAGGAATATAAATATATATCTTTTAGGTGTCTGACAGTTACGTACATTCATAGAAGCATACTAAAGTTCAGAAAAATCTCCGAAAAATCCCTAGAAAGAGCCTTTTGAGGGTTTGATCATTATTCGAGGTAAGAATTTATTTTTTGGGTATCGAATTGAGGTTTGTAGTTGGAATCCTTACGAATTTCCGTTATTGTTGGAACCCTAATTATAACTTTTGGGTATATTAATTTTTAGGGATTTTGATATAATTGATTCAGAAGATCAAAGTTTTGTGATTGAACTGCACAATTGGAGGTAAAGATTTACTGTTTTTGATATTCGAATCAGCGTTGAACTAATTATCAGTGTTTAATTGAAGTGTTCACCGTACCAATTATTAGCGTTTGATTTATCGTGAAAATCTTTTTCCCTGTCGGTTGATTCAAAGCGTGGAAATTTCGTTCATGATGGCTTTGGTTTCTGTGCCGCTTAGTCACGGCGGCGTTTGAAGTTGTCAGCGTCGTTGGTTTGTCAGATCCGTGCCTGACTGTTGCTGATCCTTTTCTTTGTTGAGCCGCATAAACCAGCCCTTGTTTGACTTTGTGATGCGTGAGAATTACCTTGGATATGTTTTCTATCATTTCGTCAGCCATGTGGGTTAATTGCATCTTTTATTCTGCTCTTCATATTCCCAATGTTTCAATCAGTCTACTGCCTTTAGTACCCATCATTTTTAGGTACAGTACCTTGTCTTATAGTTCTTTGCTTTTCACTTGGAGAGAAGCAATTCAGCTCCTTAGTTACCATTAGTTTCATGCATGTAAACTCGTGTGACAGCTTGGTATATGTCACGGTTCTACACATTTTCATCCTTTTTCTTGTCGTTCATTTTTCTTGTTTGCAACCGTGAAGGGTAGACAACCATGCTTTATGTATGTATACGTAATCTTATGAGCCAGGTCACAGTGTATGTGATTTTATATTTCTGACTTATCCACGTGGATTGGAACGTGGGCTAGCTCAGTGGGATGAGTTAGAGATCGCGATCTTATTTTCTGAACCTGATTTCATGTGTCAGTGAAGGCATGTGTGACCTTATTCTGAATGGTTCTCTAGCGTCTGTCTTTGTACAAGGATGTACTTTTGACATTCTATCTTTTTGCGAAAGTATATTTTGGCACTTTAAAATTGTGTCTTGTATCTGTTCCGTTAGAGTTTTGTACCTAAAAATTTCTTTCTTTAGACATTTTTTTTTGTATCCCTTTTGGTTGGTCCGTTGAGCGACCTTACTGGGCATTTGGCTCACTTCCTTACTGTTTTTCTCTCAGGTGATCAGTAAAAAGGGGACTGAATTGCAGGGCTAGCTGTGTGATTGAGAGCTAGCAAATTTCATATCAGAGTCAGTATTTAGTAGTTTAGTTTTGCATTAGTTTGGTTATTTTTAGAAAGTACAATAGGAGGACCTATGTGGATTTGAAATTTGTTTTGGAACTCTGTTCCGGAGAAATTTGGATTACATAAATGTTTAGGCTGCTAAGGCATTTATTGATGTATCTATGGGATTAAATTAGTACATGCTCTAAATGACCACTTGGAGAGACATTTCGATATTTTAAGGTTTTTCTGACTATGATTATTTAACATTAACGCTCCGAAAATTCGGGGGGTTACACTTTGTGCAAGAGTGTTGAACAGGATTTTTGCTTATACCAATAGCACTACTAATATCGCACATATAGGAATATTATCTAAGAAAACACCAAAATCCAGTAAGGTTTGACGCATCCAAAGAACTTGGGCACAATAACTATCAGCTGCAACATATTCCGCGTTGGCTATGGAAAGCGCTACAGATGTTTGTTTCTTACTGTGCCATGATACAAGAGATTCACCAAGGAATTGGCAAGTACCACTGGTGCTTTTACAATCAACAAGACATCCGGCATAATAGGAATCAGAAAACCAACTAAATCAAAAGACGAATTTAGTGGATACCAAAGTCCTAAATTTACTATCCCAGAAAGATACTTAAAAATGCGTTTAACTGCGGTAAGAAGGGATTCCTTGGGACAAGCTTGAAAACAGGCACAGATACATACACTAAACATTATGTCAGGCCTACAAGCGGTAAGATAAAATAGGCTACCAATCGTGCCACGATAAAGTTTGTGATCAACATCTTTATCATTTTCATCCTTAACAAGATTTACACTAAGAGATATAGAAGTACCTCTAGGTTTAGCATTATACATGCCAAACCTTTTCAAAAGCTCCCGCGACTTTGACTGATTTATGAAAATTCCTTCTTTTGATTACTTGATTGGATGAATGTGAGTTCTCCCATCATACTCATCTCAAATTTCCTGCGCATATTCACAGCAAACTCTTGACACATATCATCGTTAGTTGCGTGAAAAATGATATCATCAAAGTAGATTTGGACAATAAGAATATGCAAATTTTTAGATTTTATGAAAACAGTAGTATCGACTTTACCATGAAAGAATCCATGATCAAGGAGAAAACTGCTGAGACGATCGTACCAAGCTTGGTGAGCTTGTTTAATACCATACAAAGCATTTTTCAATTTAAAAACATGATTGAGGTATTTTTATTTTTTAAATTGGGAGGTTATTTAACAAAAACTTTCTCTTGAATGACCCCATTCAAGGAGGCACTTTTCACGTCCATTTGAAAAGGTTTGAAATTCCTATGACATGAAAATTCCAAAAGCATTCAGTTAGCTTCAAGTTGAGCAACAGGGACAAAAGTTTCATCAAAATCAACTCCTTCAACTTGATTGTATCCTTGGGCTACTAATCTAGCCTTGTTTTAAACAATATGGCCATCTTTATCAAGTTTGTTTCAAAAAAAACCCACTTGATGCCAATAACCTTTTGTTGAACCAGAGGCAGGACTAGAGACCAGACATCACTTCTTATAAATTGATTCAATTCTTCTTGCATGGCAAGGATCCATCCATCATATTTGAGAGCCTCATGAATATTTTTAGGCTGAATTTGAGAAAGAAAAGAAAAATCAGAGCAAAAAATATTTATCGAAGATCGTGTAGTTACCCCACGTTCAACATTACCAATTACTTGCTCATTTGGGTGGCTAAAGGAAAATCTCCAACTCTTGGAAGGCGGTTGAGTTTTGGTATTCTCTTTTTCGAATGAAGTTGAGCTCCCCCCCCCCCCCCTCCATTTAAAGAAATATCTAATTTTTTGAAGTTGAGGGGAAGGTCCTTGTTGTCATCAGCTACATGCTTACTTGAATTTTCAATATTAGACTCTTCAAAAATAACATGCATTGATTCTTCAACAACAAGAGTCCTACGATTATAAACTCTAAATGCTCTACTCTTCATGGAATAGTCAAGAAAGATACCCTCGTCAGATTTTGCATCAAACTTGGCCAAGTTCTCACGATTGTTCAAAATAAAACACTTGCCACCGAAAACCTTTAAATAATCAATTTTTGATTTTCAATTTGAGAAAAGTTCGTAAGGAGTTTTATCAAGAATTGATCTGATGAGAACTCTGTTCAATACATAGCAAGAAGTGCTAACGGCTTTGGCCCAAAATTATTTTGGCAAAGAATTTTTATGAACCATTGTTCTAGCCATCTCTTGAAGGGTACGATTCTTTCTCTTTACTACCCCATTTTGTTACGAAGTCTGAGGAGCAGAAAATTAATGAGCAATGCCATTTTGATCACAAAAATGTATAAAATCTTTTTTGAACTCGCCGCCCTAATCACTTCTGATTTTTCACAAGTTTCAACTCCTTCTTATTTTATAGAAGCTTTACAAGCCTAAAGAATTTTTCAAAAGCTTCATGTTTATGAGTTAGAAAAAAAAAACCCAGGTGTATCTAGAAAAATCGTCAATAATGAAAAAGGCATAAAAATTTTCCCTAACGCTAGCATGTCTTGTGGGGTCGAAAAGATCTAAATGAAGGAGGTGAAGGAGACGAGAGATAGAAACAACATTTTTGACATGAAATGAGGTTTTTGATTGTATGTCGTATTGACAGGCATCACAAACCTTATCCTTGACAAATTTTAACTTTGGTAAGCCTCTAACAAGTTCTTTCGAGAGCAATTTCTTGATTAAGTCCATATGAACATAACCTAATCTATGATGCCACAACCAAATATCATTTTTCTAAACAGAAAGGAAAACTTCTCGAGAAGAATCGAACCCATCAAATGAAAGAGTGTAGATATTACCATCTCGCTTGCCAACCAAAGTACCTCCATTTCAGGCATGACAGATCAAGCAATGATCTCTTTCAAGACATACTTTGTGACCACTATCAATTAGTTGACTAATGCTAATCAAATTAAACTTTAAACCATCAACTAAAGACATATTATCAATGGAGATCGAACCGTTATCAATTTTACCTTTACCTTTGATTTTTCCATTTGAGTTGTCTCCAAAGGTAACAAGGCCACCATCCTTTGGAGTGATATGAGAGAACAATGAGCGATCACATGTCATGTGCCTTGAGCATCCGCTGTCGAGAATCCATTTGTTTGGATCCACCCTTGCTTTCATGCATACCTACAATAGCTTCTGGTTTTGATCCTTTAAGTACCCATACTTTCTTCGGTCCTGAAAAATTAGGCAAACAAGATTTTGGCACCCAAATTTGCTTCTTTCTACCATAGACAGAAATAAATTGTTGACCTCTACTATCTCTATGCGGACAATTTTTCGTTAAGTGCCCCTTCTTATTACAAGCTGTACAAAGTATAAATGGTGAGCATGAGGCTAGATTCTTGCCAAAGAAATTTTTATAATCCTTTTGCTTCTGAGAAGGATCATAATCAATCCCTCTTTTTTCAAAAACACACCTTTGTCTTCCCAAAAGTATATCCAGGTTCTCTCTTCCTCGTGTAAATTTTGAAAGCGTAAAATTCAGATCTTTGATCTCTTTTTCTAATTTTCACTTTTGTGTAGAAACTTTTTCTAGTTGAGATTTTAAAAGCTCGTTTTCCACAGCAGTTTTTACACTTTTGAGCGACTGGATTTCTGAAGACAAATCAGAGTTTTTCTTTTTAGAAGCAATCAGATCATTTTTTAAAGAAGTGTTTTCGGTGATAAAAAAAACTCGATTTTTTCATCTAGCTCTTCCTTTTCACTGACCAACTCTTCAACAGTGTTGATGAAAAAAGGCCTTCTTTTCCAAGGCAGCATTTTTAAGTTTTAGCTTATTATGATTTTCACTCAGTTCAAGGAAAGCTAACTCAAGCTTATCAAAATAGAAATTTGCAGAAAGGATCATTTGAGTGACTATCCTTGGCCATAAAGCATAGTTGAGCTATATCATCATTTTCACTCATCTCTTTATCACTTTCGTCAGAATCATCCCAAGTCAGCAGAGCTTTTATGGATTTGAATTTCTTTTCTTTTGAGTCTCGGCTGCTGCTGCTACTTGTTGGTTTATTCTTGAGTTGCGGGCAGTACTTCTTGATGTGTCCAGTTCTGCCGCATTCATAGCAAGTTGTAACACCCTTAGAAATTCGGAGCTCCTCTGCCCCAAACTCTCAGGTCGTTAACCTAGCGGATCACATCAAACCTGTCAGATCATGTTCCCTACCACATACTTTAAAGCATCTGATCAACACCAATCCAAATTTCTTAAAATACGAGATTTACAATACTGCTCATAATTAACTACTCAAACCTAGATTCTCAATAACTGGAGTCCTAATAGAATGAATCGACGGTACAGACCCGTGAAAAAGTCACAATACCCAGTAGTGATGGGCTCATCGGAATCTCACACAAACTCTGACCCATTCCCGAACATGCAACAGCTGATCGTCGCATGCAGAAGGGAGTCAAACGAGGGGTGAGCTTTTGAGAGCTTAGTAAGGTCATACAAGGACTTAAAAAAGATTACAACATAAATTTTGAGAATCCAACCGACGATGATTTCCAAAACACTTCAAACAATCAAAATTCAATGATTTCCAAAAATGATCAAAATTCATCATAAATAGATACAAAACTAACAATAACAATCATGATGGTTTTGTAATGATCAGTAAATGATCACTTCCAAAGTCATCATTTCCAAAGTACAACGAAAATTTTTGAAGGGATTTGAACACAAGCATAAATCATTCAGATATACTTTCCAATCATATATGCCCACACCAATACATACCAAATCCTCTAATACACAGAAATTACGAAATAATTCACAGATGCAATTCAATGATAATTTTTCAAGAGTTTCAAAAGAATCATAACTAGTTTGATCAGATATCAAGAAAATTTTAGATACGATGCAGAGAATCATGGATACACCGACTAGTCTGTCAAGGTACTAGCCTGCACCAATCCACTGACTAGTCCGTCAAGGTACTAGCCCACACCAATGCACTGACTAGTCCATCAAGGTTAGCCCACACCAATACAGAATATCATGTCAATGTACAGAATGACAACAATTCAATAGTATAACATGTTATTCAATGATTGATGGGTAATAGATAATGAGCATCGATAAGAGTTTTCATAAACGTTTTAAAGCTCAATGAAAGGTTTTTGAGGCAAGCAATGCAACTTGTATCAACATAATAAAGTCCAAATGAATAGCGATGACAAATCAGAATAACATACGACTTCAAATTTGCTCAGCATGCAATAACAGGCGAGCATCACAAGATTTCTAATAACCAATTCAGGTTCAATATTGGGGTTTTCTGAGCAATAACATGCTGATCTCAATTCATACCTCAGAGTTCGACATTAGTCATAAGTAAATCAAATGAGTATTTAGGAGTATGAGTTATCAAAATAAGGGTTCAGAAGAAAGTCCTAACTCAGGATTCAGATAGAATCCTTTACCTGAATCTGCAGCTAGCTTATTCTAACCGGAAGTCTTTAGCTTTATCCTAAACATAATGATCAAATCATCAAAAAATAGTCTACAATACTAATATTATAATTTATTCAGACTCATACATGCTCTCAGAATGAACCTCCCTTACCGCGTATGTAAAATTACCAAAATGCCCCTAAGTTGTAAAATGACCAAAAAGTCCCTCTCGGACTTAAATCACCCAAGCGGCCTTCCTGTGAGTATAATCACCCAAATAACCTTATTGTATGTCAATTTACACAAAAATACCTTTCTTAGGTCAAATTACCAAAATACTCCTTTGGGTGGTAAATTACCAAAATAACTCATGTTACACTTAAATCATCAAATGATCTTTCTATAAGTCCAATTACTAAAATTTCCTAACCGTACACAAATTTACTCAAAAATACCCTTTATGGATAAAATTACCAAAATACCACCCTCGGGGTGTCAAATTACCAAATGCCCATGCCCCTAGGGGTTTCCGGCATCGAAAAAATTTCAAAAATATCTTGCAATGCTATTTTAAGCATCCTAATGTCATTTATGTACTAAAAAGTATTTTAAAAAAATTTTGCCCGAAAATTCCCAAACTGATGTCCGGACCGAGCGCTAAAAGGCTAGTTTCTCAAAAAAAATACCTATCAACCTCGGAATGATACGAAATTTTATATAATGAATCATATCAGTAAAATAGAGTTTTCATAAAAAATTTAGATTAAAATAAATTGGTTTACTAGGTTAATTAATTTACCAATTTAGTTTAATCGCTACCCTAATTTAGCGCCCTTCGCGGACACCGAAAATTTCTGAAACATTTCAAAGCATACATCTCATACAAATATTTTTTGGTTACAGCTTTATACTTTGTCTAATTTTGGCCCTAACTATTTTTAAAAATTCGGATGAAAACTATCTAACTTACCTCCACCTTTAGCGACAAAAACAAATACTATTCAAATCGTGACACACAGTACTTCAGGTTGAAAACACACTTTTCTTCTTCCACAATCTGCTGAGACCCACCTACACACAACTCACCTACACACCCTGATACACTACAAGATCCACACAAACACATTTAAAATACCTTATACTCCCTAAAATCCACATCCTAACACACACTGATATGCAAATTAAACACACCTACATACACAATCACTCACCCCACTCACTCCCATAACACACACACACACACACACACACACTGAACTTCTCAAGAACACACATGGTCAACACTTAAACACACACACTAGTCACCTACAACCCTCGAAAATTCATCCTAACATAATTAACACATCACACCCACACACACTACCCCATACATGAACATATACACTTGCATATACACACTGCACTGCCACATTCATGGCTGTGCACACGCATCACAGCAATTCACACGCACACGCTGAACCCGCACAACACACACTTAAGCGCATAAACTAAATAGGTTACAATAATTACCTTGCGAAGTTCTTCAATCACCCCTCTTCCTCTGTGATTTTTGCCTGCCACGAGCCCCCTGTTTCTTCCTTCTCTGTTTTGTTACTATTCTGTTTGTTTTCATCCTTTCCCGAAATGGAAAGGTTCCCTTTTTTCTTTTTTCCTTCTTTTTCTCTTTAGACTTATCCTTCCATTTGTTTACAATATACTTACATTAGTCATCCACAAAAGCAGGAGGTGGCATTTCATTATCCGAAACTTCTGAAAAATTGACACATAAGGCTAAACTTTCAAAAATTGCAAATAGTCCTTCAAGTTCTAAAATTTGCAAAATGACCGGGAAGTTTCAAAAATTATATTTTTTGCCCCAAAATCGTTTTAAGCTCCGATACACTACTAATACCCGAGCGTTGCTCAAATTTAACTTATGTTTATTTTTCGGAGCCTGGATGGTTATTTTAACTGGCTCTTGAAGTTCAGGATATTACATTCTTCCTCCTTTATAAAAATTTTGTCCTCGAAATTTGCTCTCGGATATCCTATCGCTCCCGTTGCAGAACTCTGGTAACTATCTCGTAGAAGTCAAAGTACTTCTGATTCCACACCCAAATTCTTGTCCCACGAACACTCTGACGCAACTGTTTAAATTCAAATCATAATACTAAATAGAAACCCTGTCATGTAATCAATTCACTCTAATAATTCCAAAACTTCATGAACAATGACTTAACAGGTACAAAGCCCACTGAGCAGAACCTACACCGCTCCAAATTTGGTGCATATCAAACAAATAAAATCAACTCTAATACCATAGACTTTTACTGCACTTTACTGATAATATACCAGAGAGTTTATCCTTTGTACAACTTATTGAATGATTGTAAGCTTAGCCTCAGGCTCGAGTCATATTAAAACGCTAAGTGATAGTTACGTGTGACTTGCAGTCTAGCAAGGCTATCATGGGTAGGGTCACCAATTCATACAAGCACTTACACCTCACAGCAGACAGAAAAATGTAGCCAATAGGCTTTAACTGCATACTCTAATACCTCAAAACAACGAGTCCAAATCATTGCCAAGTTCATCACCGAGAGGCGTGTTACTTTAACATAGCTATTATTGCATACTTATGATTTTGCGTACACTTCACAGAACGACAGAAAACTATAACCACTATGGTCTCGCTGGGCGCCCGGGTGTCTTAAATCAAATAGGTCCAAACTGTTACCGGAATCATTACAGAGAGATGTGTAATCTTAACACAATGCAAAATATGATTCTTCACTCTCATGTCTTGCACTTCCACTAAACTTTAAAGCTCTAAATTATCACATCATTTCTGATTCACAGTCACATTATTTACAAAAACCTCATAGCCTTATCCTTCAATCATTTGTTTTTGTTAAACATTTAAAACCTTTCAGTTTCCAAAAGTAAGTAACATACTATCTATTATCATATGTTCAGCCAAAATTCCAATCATACACCAAATCATCAAATAGTTTATCCAAACTTTATCCACGTTCTCCGACGAATCTATTCTTGCTTAAAGATTATCTGAGGCTTTGGAATCTACCTAACCTCAAATCCAGGTAGGAAAAACTATGCAAATAATGACAATAATATTCGCAATCAGGCAATCAAACACAAAAATCTTTAACAAGATCATGCATATTGATTCTCGGATTCACAACAAAAATTCTGTGACAATCCAGAAGAGGCGACGGACACGAAAACAATGATATAGATATGGCAAAACAAAGTCAACACAGCGACTTGGAGTAATCAAAATCAGAAGGAGTTATTGGCCCTTAATAAGATTAGTAGCCTTCCCGTGACCAGTGGGTCAGATACTACCCCATCAAGTCCAAATCGATTCGAAAAAAATAGATAAAAACCCTGAAAAGGAATAAGAGGACTCAGCATGAATGACATCTTCTCTGACATCTCAGCATAAGCTGACATTCAATTAAGTCGTCTTTAAATTCAACAGATAAAAGAACAAACAACTGAAAAGATGGAATTTTAAATTCCCCATCGTATTCCCAAATCAATTCTCAGCCTTAACAACCATCATTTCCCGAGAACTTCATTCTCACACATCATCCGCATCATTAACTTAACCATTATTCATACCTTACAAACTTTCAAACACTATTGGGTTTTCCCCTAACAACTTACAGATACGTGATTAGAGTGTTATCAATCCATGCCTCACATGATATCAAACCTCGAACAATAAATAGGATGAGATCCACATGAAGACCTCTATCCATAACATAGACAGTACAGCCATCAAAAATTATAGAAACAGTCAAAGATTCTCCTGATGGGATGTCTATCGCAATATCAGTTCCTAAAGGACAAGCCTTCACTTTTAATCACTGTGCCCAAGTAATGGATGCAAAAAATACTATGCTCCAGAATTAAGCAATATACGAACATCTAATGAGTTAAGTTGTGGTGTATCTTGCACCACATCATCGGATGTGACAACATCCTAAGCAGACATTTAACAAACTCTAACTGATATTCTGGACCTCAGCCCCTACTGACCTTGTCCTCTTCCTGTCAAGGAACATTTCTCGCTATTACACCTAGCTATAGGTACACGACGGATTATTTCTCACAAACAAACAGTTTCAAACTTAATGCTCCACACTGCACGCCTAACACACTATCCGATCACTGTATAGCATAACTCACCACTCTGACTTCTCCCATACCTGACACATGGGGTGGCCAGAAAAACTGACCCGTTACCCTGACCAATACTCTAGGTACGTCAAACTCTAGAATTATGTGACGGTCTAACTGTAGTACTCTGAGCAGGTCGAGCGCCTTCACCATGCGCTCCCTTAAATCTTATATCATGCCTCCTTCCATTATCAGACCTAGACTGTTCTAAAACACATGCTAACTAAATAAATTCCATATAGCTCGTCAATTGAACTAGGATAACTCTATCTCTCAGTCTAGGTTAATCCCCCACTCGGACTTCCGACAGCTATCTGCCTCCATCAATAACATTCTTACTGTAAATCTAGTGAATCATGAAATCTCATCTCAACCTTGTCTATCGATTCTTAATTTGCTTTCTCACATTACTAGTTCTCTCACATCTGTTCACAAAATCTCGCAAAATACATGTCAAAAATAATTCTCTAAAGGTTCCTAAATGACATAAATCAATTTCTGATAAGTCAGATTCTTCAATACTCTTCCACCCCTGATCGACCTCGTCTCTTAGTTTATATCCAACCAATTTAATATTTCATCACTTCACTCACAGTTGCTCAAAATTTATACAATCAGCTACTCAAAATTTTCTCCCTGTCTCTATAGGGTTCAATAACTCCCTGTAGCTAGCCATTTCATCTTTTAAGGTCACTAAGATACTCTCATCTCGAGGTTATGGTTGTGGTTGATCCGGATTCTATGTCATCAAAGTTGGAATCGGATTCACAGTGTTCAGAATCATGACCAACAGTTCTGGGTTCTGCTGCTTCCCACTATTAGGTAGAGGTGCCTCTTCACAATCATAGAACCTTCATACAGTACTTTTTCCAATCTAAGGATTGTCTAGTCAAGTCTTTCTAATACCCGAAATTTCCCTGTTCCATCTTATACAATCCTTTTGGAATATCATCTATTGGGGACCCAGGCCCTCCATACTATCCCCACTGCCAGAGCTTCAAATTCTGACCGTACAGATACAATAAACAATTATCAGGGTTATACCAACACGGGTATAAAGAACAACACAATGACTAGTCAAAGGCAGACTTCTTAACTCTACCATCATCTTATCCTACTCTCGTTAACTGGAATACCATTCTACATAATCAAGTTACCCATACTCCGTGGGTCTGTGCCTACAGAATCAGATACTTAAACTCTCAATACAACAAGATTGAAGTGCTCTAATACCAACTATAACGTCCCCGAAAATCCAGAGCTTCGCCGCCTCAAACTACTGGGTCGTTAACCTACCGGATCACATCAAACCTGTCAGATCATGTTCCCTATCACATACTTTAAAGCATCTGATCAACACCAATCCAAATTCCTTAAAATACAAGATTTACAATACTGGTCATAATTAACTACTAAAACCTAGATTCTCAATAACTAAAGTCTTGATAGAATGAATCGACGGTACAGACCCGCGAAGGGGTCACATTACCCAGTAGTGATGGGCTCATCAAAATCTCACACAAACTCTAACCCATTCGCCTACATGCGACAGCTGATCGTCACATGCAGAATGGAGTCAAATGAAGGGTGAGCTTTCAAGATCTCAGTAAGGTCGTACAAGGACTTCAAAAAGATTACAACAAGATTTTTGAGAATCCAACCAACGATGATTTCCAAAACACTTCGAACGATCAAAATCTAATGATTCCCAAAAAGATCAAAATCCATCATAAATAGATACCAAACTAACAATCACGATGATTTCGTAACGATCAGTAAATGATCACTTCTAAAGTCATCATTTCCAAAGTACCATGAAAATTTCTGAAGGGATTTAAACACAAGCACAAATCATTCTGATAGACTTCCAATCATATATGCCCACACCAATACACATCAAATCCTCCAATACACAGACATTAAGAAATAATTTACAGATGCAATTCAATGATAATTTTTCAAGAGTTTCAAAACAATCATAACTAGTTCGATTAGATATCAAGAAAATTTTAGCTACTACACAGAGAATCACGGATACACCTACTAGTCCATTAAGTTACGAGCCCACACCAATGTACCGACTAGTCCATCAAGGTACTAACCCACACCAATACACCAACTAGTCCATCAAGGTACTAGCCCGCACTAATCCACCGACTAGTACGTCAAGGTACTAGCCCACCCCAATGCACCGACTAGTCTGTCAAGGTACTAGCCCACACCAATGGACCGACTAGTCCATTAAGGTACTAGCCCATACCAATACACCGACTATTCCACACTGACTAGTCCGTCAAGGTACTAGCCCATACCAAGGCACTGATTAGTCCATCAAAGTATTAGCTCACATCAATACAGAATCTCGTGTCAATGTACAAAATGACAACAATTTGATAGTATAACATGTTATTCAATGCTTGATGGGTAATAGATAATGAGCATCGATAAGAGTTTTCATAAACGTTTTATGGCTCAATGAAAGGTTTTTGAGGTAAGTAATGCAACTTTTATCAACATAATAAAGTCCAAACGAATAGCGACGACAAATCAGAATAACATACGACTATCAATTTTGCTCAGCATGCAATAACAGGCGAGCATTACAAAATATCCAAATAACCAATTTAGGTTCAATTTTGGGATTTTCTAAGCAATAACATACTAATTTTAATTCATACCTCAGAGTTCGAAATTAATCATAAGTAAATCAAATGAGTATTTATAAGTACGGGTTATCAAAATAAGGGTTCAGAAGAAAGTCCTTACCTAGGGTTCAGATAGAATCTCTTACCTGAATTTGCAGCTAGCTTATCCTAACCGGAAGTCTTTAGCTTTATCCTAAATGGAATGATCAAATCATCAGAACATCGTCTACAATACTAATATTATAACTTATTACGGACTCATACATGCTCCCAGAATGAACCTCACTTACCGCGTATATAAAATGACCAAAATGCTCCTAAGGTGTAAAATGACCAAAATGCCCCTCTCGAACTTAAATCACCCAAACGGCCTTCCAGTAAGTATAATCACTCAAATAATCTTATTGTATGTCAATTTACGCAAAAAATACCTTTCTTAGGTCAAATTACCAAAATACTCTTTTGGGGTGGTAAATTATTAAAATAACCCCCGTTACACTTAAATCACCGATCTTTCTATAAGTCCAATCTCTAAAATGTCCTTACTGTATGCAAATTTACTCAAAAATACCCTCTACGGATAAATTACCAAAATACCCCCTCAGGGTGTCAAATTACCAAAACGCCCCTAGGGGTTTCCGGCATCAAAAAAATCTCAGAAATATCTTGCAATGCTATTTAAGCATCCTGATGTCATTTCTATACTAAAAGTATTTTAGAAATTTTTGTCCAAAAATTTCGAACCGGTGTCCGGATCGAGCGCTAAAAGGCTAGTTTCACAAAAAAAAATCTATCGGCCTCGAAATAGCTCAAAATTTTATATAATGAATCATATCAGTAAAATAGAGTTTCCATAAAAATTTCAAATTTAAATAACTTGGTTTATTAGGTTAATTAATTTACAAATTTGGTTTAATCTCTACCCTAACTTAGAACCCTTCGCGAACACCGAAAATTTCTAAAAAATCCTAGAGCGTACATCTCATTAAAATATTTTGGGTTACAATTTTGCACTTTATTTAGTTTTTGTCCTAACTATTTATAAAAATTAGGATGAAAACTATCTAACTTACCCCCACCTTTAGCGACAAAAATAAACACTATTCAAATTGTGACACACAGTAGTTTACCTTGACAACACACACTCTTCTTCTTCCACAATCTGCTGATCACACACAACTCACCTACACACCTTGATACACTACAGGATCCACACAAACACATTTAAAATACCCTATACTGCCTAAAATACACATCCTAACACACCCTTATATGCAAATTAAACACACAATCAACACTCCTACATACACAATCACTCACCCCACTCACACCCGTAACACACACACACACTGAACTTCTCAAGAACACACATGGTCAACACTCAAACACACACACTAGTCACCTACAACCCTCGAAAATTCATCCTAACATAATTAACACATCACACCCACACACACTACCCCATACCTGAACATATACAATTGCATATACACACTGCACAGCCACGTTCATGGTTGTGCACATGCACACACTGAACCTGCATAACACACACTAAATCACATAAACTAAATAGGGTACAATAATTACTTTACGAAGTTCTTCAATCACCCCTCTTCCTCTGTGATTTTTGCCTGCCGCGAGCCCCCTGTTTCTTCCTTCTCTGTTTCATTACTATTCTGTTTGTTTTCATCCTTTCCCGAAATGGAAGGTTCTCTTTTTTTTTTTCCTTTTTTTCTCTTTAGAATTATCCTTCCATTTGTTTACAATATACTTGCATTAGTCATCCACAATAGCAGGAGGTGGCATTTTATTATCCGTAACTTCTGAAAAATTGACACATAAGGCTAAACTTTCAAAAATTGCAAATAGCCCTTCATGTTTCAAAATTTGCAAAATGACCTGGAAGTTTTAAAAATTATATTTTTATCCCAAAATCATTTTAAGCTTCGATACACTACTAATACCCCAGCGTTGCTCAAATTTAATGTCTGTTTATTTTTCAGAGCCCGGATGGTTATTTTAACCAGCTCTCGAAGTTCAGGCTATTACACAAGCGTTAGGATTTTCTCTTGAACTTCAATCACCGTTGTGTCTTTGTTGTTGTGAATGGGTTGACTAACCCCTTCTGATCTATCCATCTAGCCAGTTTGTTAGGAACTTCTTGAACTTTTGAGTGATGAATGTCATGTCTGGATCAGAATCATCGCTGCTCTCTACAAGTTCATGAGAGGTTTCAACTTTAAGAGCTAGATTCTTCTTCTTCGAGGTGGTCTCTTCCTCATCATGAATCTTCATCGTGATTTCATGAGTCATCAAAGATCCCACCAACTCTTCCAGCTTCAGCACATTCAAGTCTTTAACTTCTTGAATAGCTATAACTTTAGCTTCCCATCTCTTGGGAAGAGATTTGAGGACTTTTTTAACAATCTCTTTTTCTGGGTATGTTTTCCCCAAGAGCTTGAGTCCATTTATAATGATAAGTGAATCTGGAATACGTCTCATTGATGGACTCATTTTTCTTCATCTTGAAAGCCTCATACTGCTAGACTAGCTTGTTGATCTTAGTCTCCTTTACCTAATTTGTACCTCATGAGCAACTCCACATCTCTTGCATTGTTTCACATGTTGAGACTCGATTATACTCATTTATGTCGAGGCCACAGCTGATAGTGTTTTTTGTTCTATCGTCCATAGAGAAGATGTGTTCCTCGGAGCATCCATTTCAAGAATCTCCTTGGGAACCTTGATTTCATTTGGGTCATCCTTCATAGGGATAATCGGGCCATTTTCTACAACATACCATACATGAGTATCCTGGCTCAAGAAATTTCTTAGCCGATTTTTTATTAGCTGTAATTATCATTCTTCAACAAGGGTGGTCGAGTAATTGTTGAACCTTCTTCCACATTTAGATCTTTAGCTCTTGACGGTTATGTCAAAAAAAGAATAATAGAGCACACAGCTCTGATAACACTTGTAGGTCCCTAAATACACTAAGGGGGGTGAATAGGTGTATACAGCTTTAAGCATAAATTTAAAAACTTAACTTATAAGATAATAACAAAAATAGCAAATACAGATCGACATAAGAATTTATACTGGTTCGGCCCCACCTGCCTACGTCCAGTCCCCGAGCACTCCACACAAGGGAGACCTACTCGAGCCTTTCACTAAACAGCTAGCTTCGGGTGCTAGCTCAAGCCACAGTACAAATCCAAAACTCTTCAAGGTGTTTATCTATTACAAGTAAAAAGAAGATTACAATTGAAATACAATACACACTCCTTTATGAGTAGATATTATAATGAAAATAACAAAGTTAAGCTTTCTTAGGTGGGAAGATCTGAAACTTGAAAGAACTGAACCAAGAAGCTTTGCTATTCAATGTCTCAAAAGGAACTCGTTCAAAGAATAGCATATCAAGGTATGGATAAGATGAGAGAGTCTTTTAGAGAATGGGAAGAGAGATTTTTTAGAGATAAAAAAAAGTGAGTAATAAATTCTCTAATAGTCCCTTTTATACTAAGAAGGAATATGACCATTCAAAAATAGATAAAGGAATAACATAGAAATTCATTCGGATGAAAGCATAAAATCAATCTAAGGAAATGGTTGTTAAATCATCTCTTAAGAATTCGTTTGAATGAATCCAAGATTCATTCGAATCAACTGGAAGAGCAGAGATATTTTGAAGTTACTGAAAGATTTCGTCGAATGAAACCGCTTTACTTCGAATGAAAAGTGTTTGCTTCGAATGAAAACTTTTGCTTCCACTGAAAAGATTTTGCTTCGAATGAAAACAATTTAAAAAATCAGATAAGCAAAGGCTGAAAGATTTAGTCGAATGAAAATTTTGTTTTCGGTCGAATGATAGATAAAAGTGAAAGAAACATTTTACGACTGAAGAATTCAGTCGAAAGGAGACTTTTTCCTTCAAATAAAAGAGACCTTTAGAAATACTTCTTTGTTTGGTCTTTTCTTGTTTTCTAGAAGATATTTAAGAAAGCGTAAATTTGTTTAATTACAATTGAAGAAACCTATACTAAGTCCAAGTTCAAGTCAAGTCCACCAAAACTAAGGTCTTTGATCAGAGAATCTTACATGCTATGATAAGTCCTGAAATCATTCTTAATAGCATTGTTCAATTAATGTTAAGAGCAATAATCTTGAAATCATCAAAATAATAAATCTTGACTGTTAAAGTCAACACAAACGTCAACTTTTTATTTTTCGAGCTTACAAAATTGAATAAAAAACTAAAAATAAATATTGTGTCAAATGCTACCTTACTATTTGACTCACGATTGCATCTAAGGAAAATTCGACTCAACCCAGAGGTCATGAGATTTAAGTAGATGTAGGAATGACTTTTTTGGAGAGAAGTCGTGATGTTCAGCGAATTTGACATTATTGTGCCATAGCGGTTAAAAACAACAATCTCTCTATCTTAAAAGTATAACATGTTTAACCATGTTTCTACACATTTTCTTAGACCAAAATGCCCTGAAATACCCCCATGCAGCTCTTTCAAACCGATGCAATTAGAGAATCACTTGCTCACAACTCTTCAAATCGTCATAGTAGTGTGGAAACAATACTAGCAGCACCTTCCCTCCACCAACCGTCCCTCAACCTCCGATATCTTCCATTTGCAGTTGCAAGAACTTGATGGAGTTTGCACTCCTTACAAGAACATCAAGACGAACTTTAGCCGCATAACAATGCTACGCAAGAACTTGCGTAAAATGACGAATTCGACATCAACCTTCCGATTGCTACCAGAATCGCATCTCAAGTCTTACAGAAAATTAGCATTTTGGCTTTCAAGCAAAGAGAAACTTACGCTCATACATAATGCCAGTATGCCAACTCTAAATTTAATTAGACCAGATACACCTAATTTGCTTGTATCTATTGTCCACGAAATTGCCCATCTTCTCTTACTCCATGGATGCACTTCTTCATGTTATCTTTGGATTTACCATTTCATGTGAGGTGTTCAAATGTATGCACTAATGCACACCGTTACTTTGCAATTTTGCACATAAGATGTTCACTGAATTGTTTCCCTATATAGTATTTTGTTTTTACTTACTAAGTGATTGAATATGGACTGAGATTAAATTGTGCTACCATCTGAGCTCATTTACGGCCACATTTGGTTTGAGTTAAAAGGAATTTGTACTGGTTGCATTTTGGCCTAAGCGAAGATTGTACTTACTGCTTCTAATTTTGTACACTGCTTTGGCCAAAGCTATAGAATCTTTGGCAATTCAGTCAAGGTTAGTTTGAGTTAAAAGGAATTTGTACTGGTTGCATTTTGGCCTAAGCGAAGATTGTACTTACTGCTTCTAATTTCGCACACTGCTTTGACCAAAGCTATAGAATCTTTGGTAATTAAGTCACGGTTATTAAAAAAAAGTGCTTATGAATTTCATTTTGAGTCTGAAGGACTATGTATTATAAAAGTGAAAGATTAATCGAGGGGGTGGGGGTGTTTTTGGGATTGTAAAATTGATGGATTCTTGTTCAATTTTTGAATTCGAATTTGATCTTCATGCATATTACAAAAAATAGTGGACACTGTTAAGTTTTGCATTGTGGTATATGAATTGGAAGTTCAGAAGTTGAAATTGTTTTCTCAAGTAATTGGATTTCATTGCTAAATATCATGACAAGTATAAATGGTTCTTTGTAGGTGTAATATCTCGAACTTTGGGAACGGGTTAAACTAGTCATCCGTGACCCGAAAATTAAACGGGCGCTAATTTGAGCAGTACTCGGGTACTGGAAGCTTGTGGAAGCTTAAAAGAATTTTGGGGCAAAATGTAAATTTTGAAATCTTGGGGGTATTTTCGTAATTTCAAAAACAAACTTTGGGGGTATAATTTTAAATTAATTTTTGGTGATGAAAGGTAATAATATGAGTGATAATGTGTGTTTAGTGACATTTGATTTAATTAACAAGGATTAGAAATTTTTAGGGCTTAAATGTAATTATAGAAAGTTTAGGGGTTTTTTTGAAATTATGTAAAGTTTGGGGGTATTTGTGCAATTTTATAAAAGCAATTTAGGAACTTTTTATTTAAGCTTGCCACCTCCTACCAGCTTAGGTGACTAAGCCAATTTAAATGGTATAATATGTAATGCATAGGGGAGAGTTCGGATGAGAGGAAGAAAGAAGAAGAAAAAAAGAGAAAGCAAACAAATCCAAATAAATGGGGGAAATTCGGATGAACGGTAACAGTGAAAGAAACAGAGCAAGCGAAAGAAGGAAACACAGGGAAACACAGGGATTTTGGGCAGAAAATTCGAGAAAGAGAAAGAGAGAGATTGAAGAGAAGTTCAAGGGTAATCTTCCCCTTCCTTCCTAGTATGCAATTTCAATTTTTGTGAGTATGTTTGGGCTTGGTGCAAGGCGCGGGGGTGCCATGAACATGGCTGGGCAGCCATGGTGTTAGTGTATATGCTTGAGTGTTTCGGGTGAAAGATTGGGGTGTAATTATGTGTATAAGTGTGTGAATTTTTGCAAATTAGTGATGTTAGATTATATTTTCAAGTATTGGAATGTGTTTAGATGATTGGAGTGTGTGTTTGTGAGCTGCGTGAGTTGAATGAAGTGGGTCTCGGCTGACTGAAGGAGGAAGACGAGTGTGTGCAACTAAGGTGCATTAGTGTGTGTAATAATGTGAATAGTAAGTGTTATTGTCGCTAAAGGTAGGAATTATCTTAGGCAGTTTTCAACGAATTTTTATAAATAGATAGGGCCAAAATTAGACAAATTCAAAAACAATAACCCCTGATAATTTTACGAGAACTATGTTCTGGAAATGTTTGGGAATTTTTTGGATCCGCGAAGGGCTTAATTGGGGTATCGATTAAATAACTTTATCGAATTAATTAACCTAGTAAACGAAGTTATTTTAACGTGAAATTTTTATGGAAACTCTATTTTATAGATATGATTCATTATCTAAAATTTCGTGCCATTCTGAGGCCGATAAGTATTTTTCGCGAAACTGGCCTTTTAGCGCTCGGTCCGGACACCGGTTCAGGATTTTCGGACGAAAATTTTCTAAAATACTTTTTAGGCCAGAAATAACATTGGGATGCTTAAAATAGCAGTTTAAGATATTTTTGAGATTTTTTTAGTGTCGAAAACTCCCAGGGGTGTTTTGGTAATTTGCCACCCGAAGGGGTATTTTGGTAATTTGACATGAGAAAGGTATTTTTGCATAAATTAACATATGGGAAGCTTATTTCAGTGATTCTACTTACGGGAAGACCGTTTTGGTAATTTAAGACCGAGAGGGGCATTTTGGTAATTTTACACCTTAGGGGCGTTTCAGTAATTTTACATACCCGGTGAGGGGAGGTTCATTTTGGGAGCATGTGTGAGTTCGTATTAAGTTGTACTTTTGTTCTGGAGGCTGTATTCTAATGGTTCAATTATTTCGTTTAGGTTAAAGTTAAAGACTTCCGATTAGGATAATTTAGCTGCAGATCCAGGTAAGGGATTCTATCTGAACCTTGGGTAAGGACTTTTGTCCGAACCCTTATTCGATTACTTGTACTCGTAAGTACTCCTTTGATATATTTACGGCTAATGCCGAACTCTGACTTATGTATTGATATCAGCATGTTCTTGCCCAGAAAACCCTAATGTTGAACCTGAATCGGTTATTTGAAAATCTTGTGATGCTCGCATGTTATTGCGGGCTGAGCAAATTTGATAATTGTCAGTATCCACTCTTCCGAATTGTTGTGATTATATTCGATAATTATTCGCAGTTGTTTATCTGTGATTTTTCTTCTAAAATTCTGATTTCTTCTGAATTGTTATGTCTAAATCTGATATCTGTTCGTAATCGTTTTTGTTGTTTATCTATGATTTTTCTTTTGAAATTATGATTTCTTCTGAAAAATCTGATTTATTCTAAAAATTCCGAATACTGACTTATGTCAGTATGATTATTGTTATGAGAACCCGAATTGATTTCGGGGATATGAGCTTATGCTAACGCTCATTGATATTGCTAATTTATGTGTTGACCTGGGTACCTATTTAGTGGGGAGGCGGTATAAGGCTGGTTGAATCCTGCATGAAACGCAGGCTAGTACCCAAGTGGACTAGTAATTATTTAGTACATCATGCATGAGTACACTATATGAGCTTGCCATAATGGCATTGCAATCGCCCAGGATCAACATTTGATTTTTGATTTTCTTTAGCTAGAATGATTTGTACTTGGGTTGAAAGCCCTTGACAAACATTCATTGTACTTAGCTAGAAGGAATTGTACTTGGGTTGAAATCCCCCGACAAGCCTTTATCGTATTATCTGATTTGATTTCTGCTTAGGTTAAAATCCCTCGAGAAATCTTGTCGTATTTTCGAAATGAATTTCTGCTCGGATTGAAATCCCTTGAGCAAGGGAAATTTTCGTGGTACTTGGAAATGCAGACTTGAAAAGGATCTTTTATTGATCATTTTGGATCTGTTCTGATTGTTAATATGTATTTTGGTAGCTATTTTTGATGAACTTTGCTCAGTTTGGGTAATTATTGAATTTTGATCGTTCAAAGTGTCTTGAAAATCATCGTCGGTTGGATTTTTCAGAGTCGTGTTATAATCTCTTTTGTAGTTCTTGTACGACCTTACTGAGCTCTCAAAAGCTCACTCTCCGTTTGATTCCCTTCTGCAGGTGACGATAAGCTGTAGCATGTTCGGGAATGGGTTAGAGTCTGCGTGAGGTTCCGGTGAGCCCACCATTACTGTGTAGGGAGACCCTTGCGTGGGTCAGTACTGTAAATTCGTTCTTAGGAAATTTGAATTGCGAAGAACCTAAGCTGTAATGGTTTAAGCTAAGCAGTTGGTGATCTAGTAATTTCAAGAAATTGAGTTGATGTTGAATTAGATGATTTGAAATATGCATTAGTGAACAGGTTTGACAAGTGTGATGTGATCCGGTAGGTTAACGACCCTGGGAGTTCGAGGCGGCGGAGCTCCGGATTTCCAGGGGCGTTACAGTAGGAGACACAATCATAAGGAATTTCAGTTGTTCCAAGAAAAACAATTTTTGGATAATTTTACCTTGATTTTAATATATTATGAGTCAAAGATGCTTCTAGGGCTTTCATTGTCTCTATTATTTTGTTTTGGAATGCGAACAACATGGAGCTGCTCCCAATCATTTACCTGCCTATATGCCTGTAGTTTGACGTGATAACTTAGATAATTGATCAATATTACATCCTGAAATTTTGCTGCAACTTATAGCGAATTTGTCTTCGACCCTGCTAAATGGCCGCGAGTGCAGATGGATGTGGACTTCCTTCAGTTATCAATGATTTTCAATACAACAAAGTCTGTTGTTCAGGTGCCTAACCTAGGCCCCAAATTTAAGATTGCAGTTCTTGCTTCTAAGCAGGTTTACCCTTACTGTTATGTTTCCCAGTTGACACATGAAATTTATGCTGAGTTACCCTTACTGTTCTGTTTCCCAGTTGACACTGTTCGGGGGCTTAAAAGCATTATGCTGGTACAGGACCACTGTCTGGACTATCCCAACCATTTATATCAACCAAACGACATTATACTGATATGGTATGTTGAGCAGGAATATTGCCATCTATTTCATTTTCTTATGAAACTTTTTCTCTAGGTCCAATTTTCTTTTTCTGTGGTAACAAACAGTTTCATTGCAACAGGTTGTTGGCGTAGAAGAAGATAACCTGATTCTCTCTCATGAGAAGATAAGCTAACATTGGCTTTTTTTTGTTTATTGATGGTTGAAGGAAAGTAGTCAAGGGAATCTAGACTTAAGAGCATCCAACTCCAAGGACTACCCTACTTTAAGGTTAAACAAAGTGGTGTTGTCTTGATATATATATATATATATATATATATATATATATATATATATATATATATATATATATATATATATATATATATATATATATATATATATATATAAAGATCTGGTCAATAGCATTTTTCGAACCCATACTTACCTCCTGGAGAGGATATTCTATTAGTTTAGCTGAGTTCATGCTTTAGCTGTTTGGGAAGCTTTATAGGTGGCGATTTGCATAAGTTTGGTTTTCACCAGTAGACCTGTTATCCTTTTAAGTTTTGCCTTGTAGACAATTACTTGACAAGTACATTAAGTCTTTTAATTGTTTGCAGCAGAGTGGAAGATTTTTCGAGGTACAAAGATTTGAACTCCTTTGTACTACCTATATTAAAAGTAAGGCATTTCACTCCCTTGGTCCTCATTTGTTTTCTCTCCTTGAGGTTTGGCATCCTTATGGCTGTCCAACCCTCGCAGAAATGATAATCTTATGCAGCATCTCTTTCTTAATGGATCCCAAGTGTAACTTTGTTTTGGTGTATGGGGCTCAGTACTAATCTCATTTCTTTTCTTTGCATTCCTTATAGTGCAACAATTTTACTGTCAAGGCCTCAGCAAGGGAAGCTGACTGTTACGGCAGATCTCATTTTTGAAGACTTGAGTAAGCTTCAATTGTGATATTATTGATTTATCAAAGTTTATAAAGTGATCCCGGGCTTTAAACTCATCAGACTTTTTCAACTCTCATGTCTATCAAGTTAGAATTGATATCCACCAAGAAGTTACAGAAGGGGAGATTGTTTCAAATATGATTCATAAACCTGGAAAAGAACCATCTTCACAGATAATATACAAGTGCGTTAAACGGCGAATCTAACAACAAATTGTTCCTGCTTTCTCTATTTCCGACTTCCTCCGGCAATACTACTTTTGAAGGTCAGCTTTTTCATTACCAGAATCACATAACAATATATTCTCTAGTTTGAGTCTTCTCAAAATACTTTCACCCATTCGATGTCATGTTTATCTGCAACATGTTCCATCACTCTAAGTACATGAGATTGCATCCTTTATCACTAGAGCCAGTCCCTCGATCAGCAAAGCATGTGACCATGATTTACATGTTCGCAACCAGTGATGCCCTTCAAATTCACTAATTTCATGTGTACGAAAAAAAATTCTGGTTTGATTAGCGTCTACTTCTTTCTACATGACTTTCATGTTGTCTTACCCTTTTACCATTGCATGCAAGCTGTTTGAAGATTTGCAATAGCACACTATGTTACTTTGCAAATTCTAAGCACGTCACATGTGTCTCGATTTTGTTCCAAATTGCTTATTGTCTTACCCAGTGCTAGCAGAGGAATTGCTTGTTGCTTTTGGTTCTTAGGCTGGACATATGAAAAAACAGATTTAAGAATCATTAGGAAAAGTACAACGATTAAACAAGGTATTGCAAGCACATCCCAATCAGTTGAGATGAAAATATCAGTGATATTAGTTGACGAAAGAAGGCAAGAACCAGAGTGAAGAGAAGAAAACATATATAGTGGAAAGGCACTTTTGTTCCTTTAGGACTAACCTCTACCGTAGCAATTACAGCTCGTAATCAGGCCATTAGGACATATGCAAGCAAAGGACTGATCTAAACCAGCAAACCTGCATAAGCCCTCGCTCACTTCACACTTCTTGCATGATTCAGTCATGTACGAGTCGTTGTATTGCAAGGAAATCTTGAATTTCCATTTCGTTGGGTCGCCTCATTTCCCCCAAATCCATATACTGAAGTACTAGATGAGCATTGGAGCTTAGGGAGATTCAGTCCATAATCAGTACCAACACGAGTTAGTTATTTACTTGTTCACCCAAAGGCAGACCAATCCAGAGGTTGCTTCTGTCATTGTACTGGAGATGGTGAAGTTGGTGCATAGTCATATTTGGAATCAAGATTACATTGTGTTGTATTTTCCTTCGAGCCGAGCTCTCATAGTCTAGCCCCGCGCACCCGAGAATGAAAAATAGAAAATTAGGCTTTACATACAATTTTACTATCCTAGCATATGGATAGTGGGGGACCTTTGCCTTTTTTGGACTCAGATAGCTCTAGAGACCCCCTACTAAAAGAAAGAAAACAAAAACTGAATGGCTTTTCAGTGACTACAACTGTCACAATATTTGTTCCCTTTTTATGCCATCTTGTGTTGTGTTCAACAGTCCGGGACTTGGAAGATTAATTACAAAATTAAACAAAAGATAAGAGTATCTGCCTAGCTTCTAGGACACAATAACAGACTGGGGATTTTTAGTTTAAGATAGTTTTGCCTTCTATAATTTCATTCCTATAAGTGATGTCATATATGCATTTCATAGAAGTAGTGCTTGACTCATGTACTTCTTTCTTTTCTGAATTTGGACGTTACTTGAATTAGTATTAGAGGGTGGGTAGTTATTAAACCGAGAGCAGTAACTGTATTTGAAGTATGCCCATCCTATAACCTACTAAAAATGCTTTAGTTTTGGCATTGCCAGTGTCAATGATCACTCATTGATGTGATCAATAGTTCTGTTAACTGCTATGTTTGCCCACTATTTTCCAACTGTTATCAGTCTGCAGTCAACCTCTTCTGTATCTATCTTTCATGTTTAACTTGACCCTACAGTAATTGTGACATTTTTATATTTAAATAAAAAATGCATCTGTTTGTCCCTTGGATCTTCGTTGGGAATCAAGTGATTGGCTTTAAAAACTGTTTCACATGCAATATTCTAAGTACTAGAGTGGGCATCAAATCGTAAGAGTGACTGGATCATGGTTCAGTGTTGCAACGATGGTTGATATGTGATGCATAATACATGATAGAGAAAAATGTCATATTAGGACTAACCGCTACCATAACAATTGCGGCTTGTATTCAAGCCATTATGACATATGCAAGCAAAGGACTGATCTAAACCAGCAAACCTGCACAAGCCCCCGCTCACTTCACACTTCTTGCACAATTCAGTCTTGTAAGAGTCATTGTATTGTAAGGAAATCCCGAATTGTCATTCCGTTGGGTCGCCCTCATTTCCCCCAAATCCATATACTCAAGTACTAAATAAAATATATCTTAAATAATAAACAGAGAAAGGCGCCTCATTTTCTCCCAAGGAAAAACTGAGAAAGGAAAAAGTGAAGGGATGCAAATTGAGGGGAGAATTGTCACTACTCCTACACAACTCCGAAGGCATTCTAATCGTTATAATTGCCTGGCAACTTTACTGAAGGAACTTGTGGTCATATATTCATTTGTTAAAGCACGCGGGGTGAAGCTCCTTATTCCCATAATTTCTCCAGCATCTACTCAGCTATCCATCATGGTAAGCATCTTTCTAGGACGGCTACGTGTAATCAACCACCATCTATGTATCCAAGTTGGCACATTAGGCCTATGAAAAGGCATGATCGGATATGCTTTATCTTGATTTGAACACCAGTCAAATACATTTTCATCGGACTAAGGTAAGCTGATCTTAGTTCCTGATTAAAACAGTTACTCTACAAAACATGCCTCTGCATTTGGCTGTTATTGTACTATGAACCCGCAATAGAGCACCTGGTGACTTATAGAGCCCTCTCATGGTTAATAGACGTTGTCAAAGGTTCCAAGAAGGAGAAGGTGTATTCTTGGCCTTTTCACTTGATTTCATAGCTTATTCTAGTGACGGTTGTATTGTAGCAATTGTGCAAATTTTTCCTTATATTTCAGTTCATTTATCTAAAATGTGATGGTTTACATTTACTTATATCTAGTTTAATGTTCATAATGTACTTGCCACAACCAACACAAGTTCACACCTCTTAATGCAAGACAGAATTCTTCCATGTGAACACTTGTTTACCAACTAATAATATCAGATTTAGATAAAGATATGATTTATCTTCATCTAATTAGGATTTCTGATGCATTAATTGCCGGTAGGTTCTTAGGGTAGTGTCTTGACTCTTAAGAACTTGCTTTCCAAGGGAAATTTCAGCTCTCAGATTGTGGACCTTGGAATGCCACAAATAGTTCAGAACCTGAAAGCACCGGCTTCTTTAATAATTTACTTCAGGAGTTTTTTGCGGTTTACCTTATTTTCTCCCATTCATATAGTGTGCATTTCCTTTCCTACTGTCTTGAGTTTGATTTTTCTGGTACAATCTGAATAAAATCCAATGTATTTTAAACAAGCTCCATTTGGAAGTCTATCTTTCTTCTTCATGCTTTACATATGCATGCATGCAAGCATGCGTGCACACACTTAAAAATGTTGTTACATTCTTTTTGCATGTTTTGATGAATTAGTATCTGAGGTAATTGATATGGAGCACGTGCTGCACTATTCAGGTTGCCAGGAGTTGGACAGATTGGAAAATAGCTCCCGCACAATTAAGGATGCAAAGATTATTGGTCAAGATAATGAAGCACTATCGGTTATTCTGCTACCACTAAAAAAGTGGTGTAAAGGCCCAAAGATTCATGCAGGTAAATTGAAACAATTAATGGAGTCTTGGTTCTTACATTTACGTAGCATTAAAGCACGTTCACCAAGCCATTTTGGTGTAAGTGCCTAATTAGAATCTTGTGTTATGTTCAATAAATTTTGTATGTTTTGTGGCATATCTAGATTCCTGTATCTTTCAATTGTGTGGGTGGTTACCACTTCATTCTATTCCAATCGTAGTAGTTACCTCAGGGGACAAATTAAGCACACAGAAATGATAGAGAACCATTCCTTTTTTTAATTAGCTATCAACGGACCCTATGCTTGGAAAAATACATATACACTGAAGCATTTGTAGATTAAGGCTCATCCATGTTACTTTCCTGGTAGCTCTGCCTCATCAGAGTCCCTAAGATGCTTTCTACGTTTTCTTCGTACTTGATCTATTATTTAGAATTTGTTTTTTCAGGCACCTATTAACCATTAATAATTTTGTATAGGGATCAAGATGTGGTGAGTTCAAACCAATCATTGAGAATTTTTTCAAACTTAGTAGCTGCTGGTGCTATTAGTTCTGCTGGGTTACTTGATGAAATATCATGTGAACTGCTTGGCTTCACTGCTAGCGTGGTCCACATCAAAACATCTTATGGTTATGAATTAATGGCAAAGGTATATGTCCACTGTTCTTCAAGAACACTTTTTTTTTGGTTTGATTTTCTTCCTCTAGGTACTCTGTTATCTGAGTTTTTATTATTGTACCAGAAGAACCTTATATTTTCTGGAATACCTTTGGATGACTTCGTCAATTACTGTTAACAAACATGATTTTTGCAAACTTTGCAGCTAATACTGATACATGATTGCTATATTATGTGCAGAGCTTTTCAGTTTTAAAGAAGCTAACAGATAACTACAGAGTTAGTAGGAGCTCATACTTCGGGCATCGGGTTGGCTTGGTGGAGTTGTACTCACTGGTGTGATGATGACATGAAAATTTCTTATCCTTTTCAGCAGTTTATGAACTTGGTTTTTGCTTTTATGTAATGGAACCTCTAGGTTGTTGGTTGCATAGACGATACATCTAGAAGAGTTACGTATGAGTCCAGCGCTTGCATTATTGCTATTTTATCTCAAGTGGCACAGGGTCTCAAAGCGTCTGTAGTAAGTTCGGCTCCTGAGGCTCCTGAAAATGAAACTCTGAAATAAATTCTAGAGCACACTAGAACAACAAGTTTAGCGGATCTCTTATGTTTGTGCTTAGCAACTTCTAGGTCAAGCCTCATATCCAGTTCATCAAACTTGTTGCGTGCTGCTTGCGAATCCTGTACAGATCTTTGTTCATTGATCGATGCTCATGAAGTAGTTTCTGTCAATGAAAATGCTCTATGTATTCCCACTCCATGCTTTCCAGAGCCATTCCTTACTTCGACTTGACATCAGAGACCATGACCATCGTTCACTGGTTGGGACAGGTTCTACAGAAGTTGTCGATGCAGTGATCGAAGCATTCCTCAGGTCAAAAGGTATACAAGTTGCTATCTACTACTGCTTTCATTAACGTTTTGAGGCTGTTGTATGTGCTGGTACCCAGATGTTTTTTTCTCTCATCATTTTTGACCTTTTCCGTCTGACATTGCAGGTGCATGTCATGACAAATAGACCAAAATAACATGGTTTAGAACTAGAAAGTACTTAATTAAGATCGGTAAATTATATTGTTAATCTGTGAAGGGTTATTGAAGTTGTTCTCCATTTCACTGCTTGGGATTTATGTTTTGCAGAAGTCAGGTTGCCTCCATATATGTCACCATTTATATGGTGGCAAAAGTGTATTGGTGTTGTAGAGTGACTTAAATACTATGACCTTATCTCGTTCCTTAACTATTGTAAGAAAATTTGTATATTGGCGGTTCAAGGAACTTGTGGAGGGTAGTCAAATTATAGTTTTGTCTTTTGATTGTTACATCCATCATGCTCATCATGCTCATGTCAACTTCTTTCCACTAAAATTTAAGAAAGTATAGTCCTGCTCCAGTAATTTCTCTAAGATATGTTCATGAAAACATAGAGTTAGCAGGATAATATCTCTACTGGAAATGAGTTTGTACTTTTTCCCTTCATAATTTCCTTCGTAATTTGCTACCTTTTCCCATTTTTTCTTACTTCCTCCGGCCAGTTTAACACTTTAACTATGGAGTTGCTACGTTGATTTGTGTAGATCGCTTAAACATATACGGATGTACCATTGACGACAAAGTGTGTGAGCATCCTAAAGAGTGGAGGCCTGAGAGATTTCTTGATGAGAATAAGGACAGTGTGGATCCATACAAGATGACGGCATTTGGACGGGGAAAGAGGGTATGTGCCGGTGCACTCCAAACTATGCCAATTTCTTGTATGGTAATCGGCAAATTTATACAAGAGTTTGAGTCTTAACTCAAAGATGGGGTGGAAAAAAAGTTGATACTCAAGTATTAACAACTCAAAAACTTCATCTCAATGACAAGGATGGCATCGAAGAAACTTTTGTACTAGAGTTACAAATAACTTTTGATTTGAGTTTCAAGTGTAATCGACACTACCTGCCTTTCACAAGATAGTTTTTTGTCCAAAATTGATGTTGATTTTGTTAAATTTGTGTGGGTTGATTCTATTTCTAAGAATCATTCCTCTTGTTAATCATGTTATGGGTAAATGGGTGATACCCTTTTTCATTACATTAATAAGGTAGATTAATAAGGTTTTGAATTTTTGCCAAGTTTATCATTGACAGAATATGGATTACTAGATGAATAGGCCTTACAGTTGATGCTTGGCTCTAAAATAAAGGGTATTTAAACTTTGAGCAACAAAAGAGTAATGTCGGCTATAAAAAGATGTTGTGTTATAATCAAACTTTTATTAGATGATATCTTTACCTCTAATCGTAGTTGTATCAATATATGTAGCTAACATTTGCTATAATTCTATGCATGTATATTACTTTATCTTTTTGATGAAATCTATTCATACTAGGTTTCAGTGGTTGCTATTAAATACTGTTCATGTTTTTTTAATTATATGTGTAGATTGCATTTTGCTGATACTTATTTTCTTTTGCTTTACTTTCTATAAGTTTGCGTGGTACTATTTTTATATATAATTATACCATAAATATATAAGACGACTCTAAAATTGGATGTGTCAAAATGGCCTTCAAATACACATATTTCGTAACCATTATATCAGTGTAAATTATTGTGTTTTCTATATGGGGTTTTATATTTAGAAATCAAATAGTATATTGTATTAATTGATATTTTATTATTGACATACTTTTAAATAAGAGAGGTAAAAAAAGGGAAAGATATAATTGAAGAAAACTATTTGATTTATCAAATTTATTAGACTAATGACTTCTTTCTCCTCCTGTCTCCATTAATTAATATGTTGTAAATATAACTAAATATTTTGTGAAAAGCAAATCACAATACCTTCCTTTTTAATGGACTATTAAGTAATATTGTTCAATATATAGAAAACAACTCCACGTGCAACACACGTGCATCACAACTAGTAAGATAAAAAGAAGATCTGCGCCATCACCTGAATGAGTTTTGGTGGAATATCAAAACAAGTGTTATCAAAAATTCGTGTACGCACAACGCCTAAGTGTAGGTCCCTAAGTGCACCTAGAGGGGGGGTGAATAGGTGTTTTACAACTTTTGAGTATAAATTAAAAATGAGATTACAGAGTAATTACAGATATAACGGCAATAAATTCAACACAGAGATTTATACGGGTTCGGCCCCACCTCCCTACGTCTAGTCCCCGAGCACTCCACACAAGGGATACCTACTCGAGCCTTTCACTAACCTGTTAGCTTCGGGTGCTAGCTCAAACCACAGTACAATTTTTGAAACCCTTTCAAGGTTTCCAACAATTTACAAACGAACAAAGATTTACAATTTGAATACAACCAACAAGCTCATTCTTGAGCAAATGTTACAATGAATAAAGTAAGACTAAGCCTTCTTAGGTGGGAAGATCTATAATCTTTCAAGAACCAAACCAAGAAGCTTACAATAGACTATCTTAAAGATGAACTCACTCAACAAAGAATAGATGAGAATGAGAGAACAAGATAAGAGAGTGTTTTGAGATGAGTTAGAGAGAGTTTTGAAAAAGATTTGCCAGAGATGTCTTAAATGCTTTCAAGGATCCCTTTTCATACTGGAGAAGAAAATGAACCGTTGTGAAAGGAAAGCCCAAAAATAGATTCGACTGAAACAAAAGACAGAGTCGACTGAAAACTTAGTGAGAACAAACACTGGAGAGTTGAGTCGACTGAAAACCCCATTTCATTTGACTGAAAACTTTTGGCTTCGACTGAAAACCTTTGCTTCGACTAAAAACTCTTGGCTTCGACTGAAAACTCTTGGTTTCAACTAAAAACTTTTACTTCGACTGAAAACTCGTGCTTCGACTGAAAACTTTGGCTTCAACTGAAAACTTTGGCTTTGACTGAAAACTTCTTTTTAAGACTAGAACGAAGGAACTGCACAATTGAATCTAATGCAAACTGCTTGCCTTCGACTAAAACAACCAGTTTGGTTCTCTACTTGAATTTCTGTGAGATATTTTAAGAATGACTTAGAAATGCTAACATGGATAAAATAATAAAAGAAAGGTTCAGGTTCTTGCATCTTCAAGGTAGTTCGAGTCTTTGAATTTCAAATCCAAGTCCGAGTTCAAGCTTTATCCAAGGCATCATCTTAACTTTGTTTGATTAAGATAAATCCTAAAATGATTATCTTAATAATTTTGTCAAATTAATGTTAGAGATAATGAATTTAGAATCATCAAAATCGATCAGTCAACACTAAGGAACGCACCTCGCACATCACCTAAGGCTAGGCGCAACCCCTTCAAAGAGGTGCGCGCCTAAGAGTCCAGACACAAGGCAGGAGTGGAGGCGCAAATAAAAGCACAAAAAATCACGTCTTTGAAATCATGGCATGATCGCAACAGTTCGTTATGTTTAATTGTCTATTCCATACTATAATCAATCAATATTGAACTAGAAAAACCTAAATCCCTAAATCCCAATTGATTATCTTGCTGTTGTTTACTGTGGCAGTGTTCGTCGATGACTATTGCTCCTTTAGTTCACCTTGTAGATACAGAAGATCAGACTCTGAGTCCTGTAGTTCATGTTGAAGAAAGTATTGTTGCTTTCGCCGCCAATGACAATGATAACAGTGTCATGTTCACTTACGATCAACTATTTCTCATTGAATTTGAAACTTATCTACTTTTGGAAGGTTATTAAACTATCATGTACTTAAAAAAAATTACGTGATTTTATTACTTTAAACACCAATATCTATTTCTTTCCTTTTATTTTGGTGCCTCGCTTAAAAACGTATGCATCCGCTCTTGCTTCTAGGCTCTAAATATCATTTGCGCTTTGGGCATGGCTGCGCCTTTAACAATGACCAAACTTGATGTTACCCGAACTTGGCTGCTAACCTCACAACACATAATGAGACAAAACTACCACATGCTTCAGATGCATGTTTCAGATGAGCTAAATAAAATCAGCTAAACCCGCTAACAAAGGTGGTGAATGTCATTCATATACAGTGGATAAGCTACACTTTATGAAGTTAATGCGATTTGTTGACTTATGTCTTGAGTCCCTCAGAGGCCCTTTCATAGCCAACCTTTCCACCTCTTCTTTCCTTTGTACACCAGGTCGTAACCAAAAGAAGGTCCGACTGACAAAAACAAGTCCATGTATTTTTTGTAACTTTTGGCATTCAAGTGTACGCTTGATAAGCAACAAGACATACTTTTTGGTTTAATTAGTAGCCTTCTGAATACGGCATGCCTTACACTTTTTGCTTTAATTAGTAGCCTTGTGAATACGGCATGCCTCGACACACAAGGCCTAATATGGTGGCAGCTTGGAAGATAGGGTGGCGGCGGTGGCGATTGAGGCACAAGTAAGATACCTTTAATATGTTGACACTTAGAGACAAGGACTTCGCATTTCACAGCTTCTGCATTTCATGGTGATCCACCTTCCTATAAATCATACGTGAATGCAAAAGATGATGAAAGGAAGAGGAAGAAACCGCAATGCTGAGCTTTACTTGACCTTGGGCTGAGCTTTGATGAGGTAACTGTTCATGCCCTCGATGAGAGGTCAACTGCTAGTTTGTGTATGTGCATGTGAAAGAACGAGACTACAAGTGTATAGTGGGTCAAATATGGATCAGACTGTCGACATATACCCGTAATGATTGCTTCAAGCATGACCTTAATGTTTTGGTCAATTGAATCCCGACCTATTAACAATTTGTCAATTAGAACCTGCCTTTCAGGGCATTTGAATTCCAAACGGTTTGGGATGATAACGCAAACACAATGAGTTGATTTTTCAACTTTGTTAACTTTTGGGTATTATTTACAAGTTCAATAACTACAAATTATAAGTTTAATTATTCCAAATTATCTTTTCTAATGCCTAATCTTTCCTCTTCTTATCCCAATATCGTCATTGCTACGATACCATACATATACAAGTTTTCCGAATTTTACCGCGTAAATTTTTTCTGACAAAAACCTCCTATCATGGGAATGTCTAAATCGATACCTTTATCTACTTCCCATGCCTCATTTTGTCGTTACAAATTAAGTGTGAATACAAACTTTCAGACACAATGATCAAAGCACAAATCACATTCCAAGTATACATTTTCCTCCTAGAATTATCGCCACACCATTTCTTTTTCCTCTTTATTCATCCGAAATGAGTCTTCTCAATATTCTCGTATGATCAAAAAGGGAGAAACTTGAAAATTGCAATTACCTGAGAAAAAGATCCATATTTTTTAACTTTATGGATTGAAGGTCAGCATCAATCACAGCATTGCAAGCCCTTCCCCAACTTTTTTGACAATTTCAACGCAAGATTGGAGTCACATGTTAAAACATTATCAAAACGATAATGAGCCCATAGACTATTGCAATTATGTTGTTTTGGATGGGAGGATGGTGGCAAGCTAGCACCCGTATCATAAACCATATAATCATAGGTTTGAGATATTTGTGATGAGGGAAGCCTAATCTCAAAGATTCGTTGTGTGAATGCCTAACACAGGGGTGCGTACGGAAATATAGGTGTTAAACCACACACAAAAAACAGGCATGTAATGGCACGGCCTAATGCCTGGACTTTGCACTAACCTTGACATAATCCCAGACACTGGAGGTGTCTATATTGAGAAAAGGGCCTGAGGGTTTCATTTAGATTAAATCGGTGGTATTTGGGTGAGAATGGTTGTGCGATCATAACACTAGGCTTCAAATCAAAGTATATATATATATATATATATATATATATATATATATATATATATATATATATATATATATATATATATATATATATATATATATATATATATATATATATATATATATATATATATACTCTATTTAACTCTTTCTTATAATTTATTATTAAAATTTTCGTAGGTCTACTTTATCCTATATTTGTAAACTTTATAAAAGTAAGAAACTATTTTTACACCTTCTAAAATTCTACTTAATTAATATACTTATATATTAGGCCTTAATTTTGCTTATTAAAAGCTCAAAAGTTCTTTGAAATAACAATATAAAATCTCAAAAATATAAAGTGCGAAAATCATATCCTATTTATTTACTAATTCTTTTTGTAATTTTACAAAGTTCCATTCTAATCTATCATACAAATGTAGGCATAATCAATTTAACGTAGGATTTTTAGAGCTCTATATTTACGCCACGTATGACTTTTTAAGAACCTTCTCTTTTTGACACATAAGCTTCAACTTTGCATGTAGTAATTCCTAGAGTTGTCAAAGGGCCGGGCTTGGGCCGGCCCAGCCCAAGCCCATCGGGCCTGCTGTGGGGCCGGGCCGGGGCCGGGCCAGTGGGGCTGCCAGCCGGGCCGGGCCTGCCGAAGGCAAACCTAGGCCCAGTCCAGGCCCTGGCCCTAGGCCCAATATCTAGGGCCGGGCTTGGGCCGGGCCCGGGCCTTTTTTTTTTTTCTTCTTGTTATTCAATTTTAAATTTCATCTCTAGGCAATATTCACAATTTAACGAACCTAATCTTTATCCTTTTATTTCATTATAAGTAATATACATATATATGTATGTATGTATATACATATTTATTTGTTAGCCATTATATTTTTTATTATATGTTAAACATTTTCATACTCTTCTTGGTGAGCTTTATTAATAAAATCTTAACACATAACAATTTATATAGAAAAATAATAAATGTATTCATAGGCCCTCCTCCTTTTATCCGGGCTTGGGACCGGCTGCTTGTAAACAAACAGGCGAAGTTACCTATTTTTTTATATATACGAAAAAATATATATCTTGCTTGTAAAAATTTATTTTATATATATGGAAAAAAAGTATATTTTGTGAAAAAATTTATTCTTAAAATTCTAACAATCAAAATAATAATGCATGTCTATCCAAAATATCAGCAATCAAAGATCAAGAAATCTGCAACGTCAACCAAAAGGATCAAAAGAGGAAAATAAAAACAAATTACCTAATCATCCAGAAGTACTTCAATATCCGAGTCACTGCTCTTCCTATCATCAATCGGTTTATCTTGCTCGCGGTATTTCGCATCAAGATAATCCTTCCAACATACACATAGCTCGAGCGACTCGGGGTTAAGACGACTCCTCCTGTCATCCAAAACCCTCCCGCTGGCTGAAAATGCCGACTCTGAAGCAACCGTGGAGGCTTGCACTGGCAGTACATCCCGTGCAATTTGGGATAAAGTTTTATACATGTTTTGATTTTGTTTCCAAAAATTTAACAAATTAAAATTAACCTGTTCTTGCATTGATAAATCAGAATAATGATCAGTATTTGCATATACACCAATCTCATTAAAAGAGGAAAAAGTATACGAACCTGCCGAATTAGAAGTACCTTCACCTGGTAGTTGTCTTGCTACTAGATGTTCAAAGCCCTTAAGGTATGGCGCATAATACCTCTCAACAGTGGATGATGATGTAGCTCGCCCGCGCACGTCAGCAGAATTACGATAGACGTTGAACAAGTCCTCAAACCTCTTGCTCACTTTTGCTGTGAATGCGGTTGTCTCCTCTGCTGTGTAGCACATTAATTTCGATATCTCTTGTATCGAGGCGTTCACGCCATGCAACTTTAACCTAGGATCTAAACAAGTAGCCACAGTAAAAATAACAGGCAGTTTACTCCAATATTTATTAAATTTTTGATCCATCACTTTTACTATTTCCTTAAAGGGTCCTATATATCTCCATTTTGTTAACATTGTAGCCATCTTCAGAATTTCTATTACAGCGAGAGGAGAGGTGGGATAGTACGTACCAGACAATAAATTGGTAGACGTGTAGAATACCTCCAAAAATTCAGCTAGGTATGTGGCCATCTGCCATTCCTCTTGAGTTGGCAAGCCGGCTGGGAACTGGGTTAGTAGAAAATGCGTATAGACTTCTCGGTATGCCAGAATGTGTAAAAGCATGTGGTATGTAGAGTTCCACCTGTGGACCACATCTGTAACTGCTCTCCTGCGAGGCATATTATATTGAACACACAACGTTTTAAATTGTTGTGTTCTCGGACTCGAGCTATTAACATACGCTGTCATACCCCTCATTTTGAGAAGAATATCTCCTGCAGCAGCTAAACCATCTTGAACAATTAAATTAATAATGTGACAAACACAGCGAACATGAAATAATTCACCATTAAGTACAGGTTGAAGCGTCTCCTTTAAAGCTGCAACAGCAACTTTATTATTAGAAGCATTATCAAAACTAACACTCATAATCTTATCCTTAATTTTAAATGTGGTGCATGCTTTTAATATAAGAATAGCAATGTTCATTCCATCATGCGGATAAGGAAAGTGCTCGAAAGCGATGATTCTCTTGTGCATAACCCAATCTGCATCAATCCAATGAGCGGTCACACAAGAATAACTAACAAAAGTAAAGGAGATTGCCAAATATCAGAAGTAAGACTAACTTTACCGTCAAATTTATCGAAATAATCGATAAGGCGTGCTTTAGCAGCATTGTACTGTCGGAGTGCATCGGATCTAGTTGTGTTTCTATGAACCTTTTTGTACAAAGGTTGAACGTATGTGTTCATATATCTAGAGTGCTTAGGATTATCGGCAAAAGAAAAGGCTTGTTCATCATGAATAACAAATTCAGCGAGACCGTCTCTTTGCTCTCGCTGATTATAAACAAATAACTTACCGTCAAAAGATAACTGCGTTTGGGTAGGTTCGACGTGGCCTTGTCGAGGTGCACACAGAGGGTAATGCCTGTTAAGATGTCCATTACCACTACCAGACGAAAATAATTTAGCGCAGTACTTACATCGAGCTTTTCGGATGCCGTCCACCATAACTACATCGAAATGATTCCAACACTCGGCTTTCTTTTTTTCCCTTTTGGACTTCTGGCTCATTACCGGAGGCATTGCTCGGCCCTTCTTCATCATGACCAGGCATAGGGTTGAGATTATGCCACGGAGTAGTAGCTTCGCCAACCGAGCTGCGTCCTTGACTATAATGCGGGGGGTCTTCATCAGGCGTGTATTCAAAATCTGGAATGTTTTGATTGAACTCCCAATTGGCTTGGGTATCTATCATACAGCCTGTACTCATTCGTCCAGGAACGAATGGTTGTGTTGGTGCTTGGATTGGTGTTTGTGATGGCCGTGGCGCTGGCGCTTGTGCTGGTGGTGGTGCTTGCGATGATGATGATGTTTTTCGTGATGACGATGCACGCCTCATTTTCTTCAATAATCCAGCCATATTTCACGCTAAACTTTGTAAGAGTAACTAAATACACAAGTATAAGAGTAGTAATAAGAAATAACAATTAAAAGAATGAACGAGTAACAAATATTAGAGAGTTAGTAATTAAAAAGAATTTAGCAAGACTAGTAATTAATAAACAAGAGTACTAATTAGTAAATACTAATAGTAATTAGCAAGAGTAGTAATTGGAGAGGAAAATAGTAGCAAAGCTTGTAGAAATATAGAATGTTTAGGTAAGAGAGAGTAAGAAGATTGGTGTGAAAAATTAGAGAGAAATGGTGTGAATTTATAGATTTTAGAAACTTCACAAAAGACCAAAATACCCCTACAAACTATCCGTTTATAGTTGTTGGGGAGGGTAAGAGTGTAAAGGAGTTGAAAAATATAGGTTAGACTAAAATACCCCCCAAACTAGCCGTTATATTGCTGTTGGGGGGGTAAAAGTGGAATTTTGGAAAAGGGGTGGAAGAAGGGGGGGGGAAAACAAAAAATTCAAACAAGTGGTGGGGCCAAAACCGGGCCAGACCCGGGCCGCAGACCGGGCCAGACCCGGGCCGCATACCGGGCCAGAACCGGGCCGCAGACCGGGCCGACTTCGGGCCGGGCCAAACCCGGGCCGGGCTTTTTCGCAGAAACTGAAGGCCTGGTCCAGGCCCAGGCCCCAAGCCCGCTTGTGCTGGGCCGCTACTGTTCATGGACGGGGCCGGGCCATAACCGGGCCGCCCGGCCCGTTTGACAACTCTAGTAATTCCCTAACTTAATTGTTCTTTTTATTTAGAATCCAACTCTTTTGAATTTGATATATATAATCAAGAATTCTATTTGTTTTAGTATTCTTTTCCTTTTCTACTCTATTTAACTCTTTCTTATAATTTATTTTTAAAAATTCGTAGGTCTACTTTACCCTATATTTGTAAACTTTATAAAAGTAAGAAACTAATTTTACACATTCTAAAACTCTACTTAATCAATATACTTATATATTAGGCCTTAATTTTGCTTATTAAAAGCTCAAAACTACTTTGAAATAATAATATAAAATCTCAAAAATATAAAGTGCGAAAATCATATCTTATTTACTAATTCTTTTTGTAATTTTACAAAGTTACCATTCTAATCTATCATACAAATGTAGGCATAATCAATTAATTTGTAATTATGTTAACTTCATTTACGAGTAAAACTTTTAATACAAGATTATGTCTTTTTTACAATACATCAGATATCAACTTAAAAATTAAGTATTGCAACTACAACAAAATGTACAAGTTCTCTCTAAAATAAAGTTTTTACAACCCTACTTCTTAAGTTTTTACAATATTTTTTACCAAACATTTTGTGGGTCTATTTGGCCGAAGTTTTGTAAACCTTAACTACAAAACTGGAATTTTAATTCTATGTTTTTTAAATCTCTATCTAATCAATATATATATATATATATATATATATATATATATATATATATTAGGCCTTGAATTTTCACTAATAACACCTTAAAAGTACTTAAATATAACAAAATCAAATCTGACAAATGTATACATAAGAAACATTAACTATTTTTTCTCTTTACGGAACATATAAATCTTAAAATTATTTTTGATATATCAAGATAAGAGGATAGTTAAAAAATTAGTTTTAATTATATAATCTCAAACTCTTTTATAAGTCACATTCTCTAATAGACGCAAAAAAATAATAAAAAAACCTAATATGACTGGAATTTCAAAAGTACTTTAAGATATAAAAATAACAAGCATTCTACAAATTAATTTTTAACTAAGTAACCTCACATTCTAAAGGTCAATCTCATCAACTAATTAAGTTATTAGGATTTAATTTAATTACTAAAGCTTAAATAAATTTTAAATTCAAAAAATGTTTCCAATAGTATGTGAAATAAAAACCTAAACCAATATAGCTCATAAGCCTAAAATTATAATCATTTAAGCATATTATCTAATATAAACTCAATTAACTATTTACAGTCTATTTGACAATAAGCATAATCATCATTATATGATTATCTATCTCAATCTTTTACAAACTTTGTATCAACTACTATGACACTTTTATGATAAATTTAGTTAACTAATAACTATAAAATGTACATATTAGGCCTTAAATTTCACTTTCAACATATCAAAAAAAAAATTAAAACAACACCACAAAATATCACCAAGGTAAATTATGAAAATCATATGTGAAATTTTAATATTAATACTTCACAAGATAAGAGATTTCTTCATTTTTAATTGTTTGACCTCAATATTGCAAGTGTTACATGGGTAAAAATAGTCTTCACTTTATAACTATTTTTTACCTCAATCATATGCTAAATTTTTGTAAAACACTTTAAAAATTTTATAATGAAGATAATCATTAGTACTACTTTGTACGCATATGTTTAAATTGATTGTCTTAGAAAGTCTTCAAAAATACATCAAATCGAATGGTCAAAAAATCATCAAACATGACCTTGAAGAAAACAATTACACACAGATATTGCTAATACATAATGCTATATAATCTCTTTTTATAAGGTGTTTATTTGAAAGTAAGTGAAATAGTTCCACGTGCTTTATTTTCTATTACAAAGTTTCATGGCATGTTATAGTAAGTTATTTAAGTCTACACAGCTATTTACTAAATAATAATTTGTGTCCCTTTTACCTTTGTTTATGAGTTTTAATACAAATGACTCTCAATTATATTCAATTTAATAATAGTCATCAACTATATCAGAATCATCCATAAAATGGGAATGTTGATCAATGATGTGAACTATAAAAATGAAAAGAAGAAAATGCCTACATTTACTTAAATAGAATATTGATAAAAAAGTTCATTCAACGGTTAATAAGTATATATATATATATATATATATATATATATGGGAGCTGATAAAATGATAGCGCTAGCAACTTAACCCAAGTTGCTAGCGCGATCTGGCCGTTCATGAGCGAGATTGGACTGCCAGATCGAGCCCCACAACAGCGAATTTTTTCACCGTTCGCTACATAATGTAGCGGATGGTAAATTTTCGTCCGCTACATTATGTAGCGGACGGCCAAACAGCGCTAGCAACTTGCTAGCGCTATCAATGGATCAGCTCCCTATATATATATATATATATATATATATATATATATATATATATATATATATATATATATATATATATATATATATATATGTATGTTTGATTTCTTGAATGTGTAAGCTCACTTTTTTTTGGTACAAAACTAAAATTTGTACTAACATTACTTTAAAATGGAGTAAAATTATAATTTGATGTGCAATAATTGACTATTTATTGCATGCTTTACTTTTTGAATGCTTTATTTTGTATGTTTTAATATTAATATTATTAATAATTTTGAGTTTAGAAAAAAATTGAACGATTATAAAACTATATGCAAATGTCCCCATTAAATTTTACAAATCTAAATTCGAAGCCAGTAAAAATTTTATAAGATATAAAGTTTTTTTTTCTTATTGATACATGTATAAGTACGATAAGTTAGGCATGAACTAAAGCTTTTCTCTATTTGACATTTCTTTTACTCAAATCACATAGTAAAATATTATTTATAGCAATACATGTTACGTAATAATTAAAAATATATATAAATAATTAAAAAATTAGAATGTTCGTGAAAACTAAATACATTTTTACTTTTAGTGTAGTTTTAAATACATTGATATAATCTATTAGTATAGTGATGTACCAAAATAAGATACATGCAAATGTCCCCCATTAAATTTTACAAATCTAATTCGAAGCCAGTAAAAATTTTATAAAACGTAAAGTTTTTTTTTCTTATTGGTATATGTGTAAGTACAATAAGCTAGGCATGAGCTAAAGTTTTTCTCCATTTGACATTTCTTTTACTCAAATCACATAGTAAAATATTATTTATAACAATACATGTTACGTAATAATTAAAAGAGGATATAAAGAAGTAGAAAATTAAAATGTCCGTAAAAACTAAATACATTTTTACTTTTAAAGTAGTTTTAGATACATTGATATAATCTATTAGCATAGTGATGTACCAAAATAAGATACATTTTTAGTATTGTACACAGTTTTTATCAATATGATTCTAATCGTATTAAGTAGTGGCTTATTTGATTCGTAAAATTTACATTCATTAGTAATCTCAATAATTATGATTTATTATGTATATATGTATCGATGCAGCGAAAGTCATTATATTTGTTATTATTTTAATTTAAAGCATTGTTAACTATATTATAATATACAATTAATGAGAAACAAATTATATCTCAAACCGACCAAATTACATTTCTACATGTGCATTTGCACGGGTCCATTAGCTAGTTTTAATGAAAGAAAGAAGTATAAGCAAAGAAAAGAATCATATATATGCAGCATCTTTCACCAATTTTTGTGCAAATTATCAAGCAAAATTAGAGCATGGATTTTCAAAAACAAAGGAACAACCGAAATAAGAGCAACATTATCATCTTCTCACATTTGATGTGATCAAGGGAACAACCACGAACATTATTATGCTATTAATACCAAAAGTAGGAGGCGGCACTAACAGCTAAAAATGATACAAAGACGATTAGATTACGACCGGCAGGTCAATCTGAGCCTAATCCTCCCAGTATGGTAAGCTAAAGCAACCACTATAAATAGTATACCCAGTTTTTGTTGATCTACAACCTTCCCATTCAAAAGACTATACCCTCTTCTTCCTCTAGTTTGGTACCAATTAAGTCTTTTCTTCCACGCCATTTAGTCTCGCTACAGAAAGATATAATATGGCGAATTCTCGTTTTGCAAGGTTTATCACCGAGGTTGCACCACCACAATTCGTAAGCGTGATGAGATACCGTGCAACAAAAATGCTAGACACAATCAATGAAGAAGAAAGGGAATGCAGTGTAAACGATTCACTTGCTTTGGCTCCAAAGAGTACGTTGTCATTGCTGTCTTCAGGTGCTTCATCCTCGAATGCAACTAACAGCAAGTACTTGCTCAAAGAGATCCAAATAACCCTTTCTGCATTTGGCAAGTGAATCCCAACTTTTGGGACATGGTCAAACCACGAAACGAAACTTTTTCTTATTCTGGCTTGTTGAGTCCGTGAACCTTGGTTGAAATCCCGCATTTGCCGAGACTGCATGGAAATTTATTATATGATACGGAGTAGTAAGCAATAATATGAGAAACGTAGTTTAATATTCAACTTTCTCTGTTGCATCTGTAAGCTCCATAAAACAGTTCTTGTTTCTCTGCTGAGAAACTTGTACAAATGATGTATTCACATGTATATGCGAACCTCACTTCAAATAACTAACTCATCAAGCAGAGGCTCAATTAGACGGATAAGAGCAATTCAAAAAAGTTGGCATGCACGCATGTATCATGAAAAGTGCATGTCAATCATGAATCTACAAAGCGGTTTAAGCAAGTTGAATACCATTCTGAAGGCAGCATTTTACATGTCTCGTATTAGTTTTCCAGTTTTGTTATCCAAATTTGGTCTTACAATTCCGTGGGAACAGATAGGATAGTTCAAGTACTCCCAAAAGCTTTTGCTAGATGTTACAGGCGACTAAAATATTTCTATCAACAAAGTCACTCCTAACTACTAAGTTCTAGCGTTGTTATTCGAGATGGACTCCTACCCTACCTCTTCTTATATCAACTTGGCGCGAGTTACTTCCTCGCTAGGGATCTGAAGGCCTATACTGCATATGTTCACCCATCTCAAACAATGCTCCCCCATCTTCTCCTCGGTGCTATCTTTCCTTCTGTAGCCATCGACCTACCAATACGAATGTTATTTCTTAGTTGCCCAAATTCCTAATCGTACACCATTGCTGGACCACATTTCCCAAGCATAGAGCCTCTCTCTTTTTCATCCTTTCCTTCGCTTCGTTTGCCTCGGATGTTTCACTTCAGCCAAAAAAAAGAAAAAACCTACCAATAGTAGAATCATCGAAGTTTTACTCCTGCATCATCTCCATCCTTCTCCTCTATTTTGTTGGAAGTTTTAAAACTACCATTTATTTGAATTCAAACCGGAGGGTTGTAATCCTTTATTTTTGTGCTAAGAGTTGCGACTCTTATTTGGTGTTTTTTCACTCCTTATATATAAAGGGATTGTAGTAGAAAATAATACTTACAAAACTATCATATCCAGATTTTTACTTTTCTTTATACTTTGTGATATCTATTTTTTCGTGGACAATTGATCGGACGGGTTTGAAAGTACTATTTATTTGAATTTACTCTTATCTTATTTTCGTAAAAGCTTCAGTTTCAAAATTGAGTTTTTAAACTAACATATTCAACCTCGTCTTACTTGATGCATAGAGCCACAAACAGGTGATGTGATTTTACCTTCTTGAAGTAACGCACTCGATGGACTTATTTATATTTTCCCTTTCCCTAATTTTCAACCGAATTTGAGGCTGTGAATAGTTAGCATCCCAGCTCTTTTTGATAGAATGGAAACGCGGTACTAACCTGGAAGAAAACTGATATTTCATATTTGCGAGACCCGTTCGCCTCGTTTGTTAAACTACATATCCATAATTTGTCTAGGAAACCTGGAAAAAAAAAAGAATTTACTCTAAGGTACTCGCTTCATATCTGCTGTCAAGGAAAAAAAAACATTTATGCCTCGTATTCGGCTACTCTCTAACCGGCAAAAGTGTGCCCATTTGCATGATGCTTATCGCACTTGCATTATTCAAGAAACATAAGGTTGTAAACATGATATCTTTGAATTATGACCATTTGTATATTACCTAAGCAATTGGATACATATACATTGAGGACATAAAATGTTTTTGATAAGTCAAACTGGGACACTTAACCGAACTTTTTATTACACGCAAGATATATAGATACATAAGGTTAGAGGATGGCTACTGGTCATGAAACCCAACATAATTAGCCCCTTATGTTGTATGTGATGGAAGTGTATAATCGAGGAACTCACCCTGTTTGTATTAAAATTTTCACTAACTTCTCGTTCGAGTGGCTTCATTACGCAGCAAATTTGGGACGGGTGTGTTTAAACCAGGGATTGCCTCGACCAAATATCTTCTAACACATCTGTAATTTGGTTGAAAAACTAAACTAGTATAGCTAATAATTACAATCATGTCAACGCATCTCCCATGACCACTCGTTTCTTCCCACTTCTCGTTTTATTAAGACAGTCCTTTTGCAATGTAAATTATAAGTATCACCGGCGAGAACAATTTGAAAAGCAAACTGCTAAAGGATCAAAAGCCTCAAAGACCAATGCGATGAACATTTGTGTAGAGATACTTGCTCACAGAGTAAATTATGACCAAAAACAGCAAGCTAATTGAATATATGCGACACTGATGACAACATTCATATATAACATCAGAACGCCAGCATTTACCTCCAACACACTGCAAAACTCAACTAGCGATCAGCAGGGCTTCCTACTGGAGAGATGGAAGGCAATCCCTTCCATCTTCCCGGGGTTGAAGACTACAACATTTTTGCGCTTCCTGTAGGTTTCTGATTCAACACTGCCTTTCAGTTTCTGTTATGCTGACACAAATGAAGATCTTTGGCAAAGCATCTCTAACATTTTAGGATCTGATGTTAAGGTACATTTAACGATGTCCTCTAAACCAAAAAAGAAATCACGCAATTCCTTTTTCCTTTTTTTTTTCCTTTCTTTTTTTGGAGACGTAAAATGCATTATTTTGCTGAATTCCCAAAACTTCTTTGAAATTGATCATCTAAAGGAGCATACATTCAATTTCCTTGCCAAGTTGCTCGGTAAATCAGCTTTTCACTTTCCCCCACTCCATTTATATACTCAAGACAAGACTGAAATCACAAGGAGGGAGCGAAGGGGAGAAGGAAAGGGTGGGGGGAGAGAGAGATCTGGATCTGACCGCAACTTAACATAACTTATTCACAATATCAAAGAAAGTAGAATACGTTATGGAGTTTCCCTATCATCAAGATGTACACTGAACAAGATAAAAACATTCCACTAGTCTAAATAGGGCGAAGCGATTCTACTGATTCTGAAGGAACAGAGTTTACATGAGTTATTGTCAGCTTTCAGCACCACCTTTTTGAAACGCTTAACCTGAAAGGAATAGATCGAGTGAATGGCCGTCTAGCATAATCAGCAAGATTAAACAAAAAAGAGTAACCCTAATACTGGAATATCTTTCATTTTCCTCTTCTTTTCCTTTCCCCAGAAATGTGCATTACGTTCTGCCGAGCAACTCTGCAAGTAGGTATGTGCAGGCAAATGGAACGTGTTTTGAGATATGTTCTCACCGACAAAAGATATGTAAATGAAGTACTAACGAATTGCCTATGAACGCCTAACAGATGTTCACACATACGCCAGTATAACATTAATCACCTTGGACAAACTTGTACCCGTTCTTATGAAGAAAATATAACTTGAAGGTTTACACCATTGCTATAGGCACCGTAGAAGCTCTATTAGTATTTCCTCCAGGTACCCAAAAAAGACACAAGGAGATAAACTCCAGAACCCCTTGCCCGTATTGCTCTTCTCGTATAATTATGAACAAAGCAACAAGTCCGGCAGCTACAACTGTCACAAGCTAAGAAGCACGGACTCGAGTGTGCGGATACAGCTAACTTGAAAACTAGGATTAGGGTGCAGCTAGGATACGAATATTGTGTTCTCTCACGTTCTAATAAATATGCAAACTGTTTTAACTGACACTTACCTTGTTTTCAATGGCAAATCAAATGTTATAAATAAGATGAAAATTTACGAGGACATCATGTGTTTATGAAATACTGATAGACTGGTAGTAGATAATTTTTGATTTACTAGTATAAAGTAGAGAGAAAACAAATTCACTTTTGAAGGTATATTACAAGTGTGCATACTTTTTATTTCAGCTACTACACATGTTAGCAGTAACCATCATAGAATGTAAGAGAACAAAGTATTAGTCCACAACTCAGTCAAAGCCTTGGATTTAACTACCGGCAGGAAGAGATCGCTCCTTCCCTCCTCCTCCTCCTCCTCTTCATTCCATCTGGAGCCCTAGCCGTCGCCCCCAACGTTCAGCACCACCACTCAATGCCGGGGGGTTGACTACCAACAGCTGCAGCATCTTCTTCTCCTTTTTCTCTTTTTCTTTTCCATTTAATCGCTGCTGTCTCTCTCTCTCTCAATTTTTGCATTTGCAATTTTTATTTTTACCTAGGCATAAAAGAAATGTGTATTACATATGGGCCCCAGGAAACGTTTTGAAAATCTAAATTGACCCCAAACGTGTCCTGGACATATCCGAAATTAAAAGAAAAATAATAAAAAAAAATCATATAAATCAACAGCCGAACCTGGTCCGCACCCAGCTGCAACCATACCAGATCTGCACCTGACACCAATATGCCGGCCAAATTACCGTGTCCGTGTTTCATAAGTCCGAGGCCGTTGGGCAATGAAAAGAATATGATCAGCACTTACTGTTACATCAACAGATCAAACACTAGTAATTATGCATGATGTACCTTCCTTACCCTCTAATTATCTGTTGCAAGGATAGCACCTCAAGCCTTCCATGCCAAAAGCAAAACCCTCTCAGAGGCTGTGGTCATCCAAATGGCCGGCCGAGAAACAAGGCCTAGTCTCTCTTCTTGAGACGAGCAGAGAGGGATTTCACAGAGAAAAGACCACTGATACCCTAAAGCTCAAAATATAAAGTTTAAAAAGACGAAAACGAGTCTTTGAACTGGGAATCACTGGATTTCACCTAAGATGGAGCTATTTCATTTCCTAAAATAAAATACTACGAACCAAACACAGTCTTAACTACATCAAGTTATTAAGATACATAACATTTCTAAACTTTTGTATCATTATATGCATAAAAACAATCCAGAATCAAGAAATATCAAATATCGAATGAAATATACCTTCTCTTTGCATGAAGCAATGCCCACCCTGGCCTGCTCTTGATGTCCGACTAGCCCCATGGATGTATATTTTAATATGTGCAGATGTGTGAAAGTTAATGACATTCCTCACCCCTTCAACATCCATTCCACGGGTCATTGCATCAGAAGAAACAAGCTCTTGTGTTTCACCCTCCCGGAATGCCCTCAAAGTTTGGCTGCAGAATGAAATAATCACTTATTAGTCTTGTCAATGAGAAATTTTAGACGTGTAGCTCGAAATGCATCAGAATCCCCAAGAAAAGATGTGCTATCTTCACGTTGTGCAGCCTTCAATTTACTCTCGAATGACATCAAGCATGAATTACTAGTACAACAGGAAATAGTTGCAACCCATATATTTTTGGGTAACTTGCTCTTGCACCCCCTCATTTTTGGGCTTACTTCACTCGCTACAACTCACGTATTAGAAGTAACACACACCCTTTCACTTTCGGATCTGCGTCTCAACTTGGCCCCTCTCTGATCTTTCCATCCATTTAGTCAGCGAAAAATTTTGGAAACCCAAAAGAATACCCTGCTGAGTTGCTGACTCAGCAAGTCCATTGACAAAATTCCGGCGATATCCAAGAAAAAAAACTCAGATTGGTCTCGACATTAAAAAAAAAAAAAAAGAGAAAAGTTGTAGATTTTCTCTCAAATACAAGATAGAGTTTGTTTCTAGTTCCAATCTAATTCTAGACCAAAGATCCGTAGTTTTCAATCTTTCTCCTCAAACTCCGTCCTCTCTCTCTCTCTCTATCCTCTCATTTCCTCTCTCCTGCAGCAGGATTCTGAGCTGCTCCTCAGGATCGTTGAGCTGTCCTCCTCTGCTCACGCCTTCTCCGCCAGGTTCCTTACGCATTTGGGTTAGCTGAGAAAACCATCATAGTATCGGATCATGGTTTCCACCATATGCTCAAAGACCTAAAATGGCTAAACTCTATATTTATGACACCAAACATGAACTACATAACCGTTTGAGTGTAATAAATAACAGAGGTCTTGACAATTCAAGAACTAATGAGTTCACGTTGGATGGGTTACAAATAATGTTGAATGAGATTAATCCATAAGTAAAAGTGTTTCGAAGCATTCGAGACGTGATGCGTCATCACAATGTACCAAATTTGCATGTTCGGCTCATAGACTCAAGAGGTGAAAGACCGTATGTGATGCCGACAGTTGTAAAAGTTGGGCACTACTTATAGGCGACAATAGTGGATCTGTATCATGTCGTGATGTTGTCGTCTATAAAAGCAATGGGATGCATATCCGTCCTATATGCCTTTGCAGTACCCATTATTATTTTTATATGGCACACATGGTTGGTGTACGAGTATACTGCGGACTTCTGAAACAAGCACCAAAGAATGGGTGTCAATGAGAGAGATTATAACTTTCCGACTACAATACAGAGAATGTGAAGGGAAGATGCTCCTCCAAGGGAGACGGTTGTTCCAGTAATTTGTTATTGATAGCTATGCTGCAATTGAACAAAACAAATTATTTCTATATCGGGACCCATCAAAAGGAGTTGTGAGCTGACTTATATCAAGGTGTAGAGGATGAAATTGTAGCTAGAGATATTGAAGCAGCTGTCGTAAGACGGAAATTTATTTTACCATATTTCTATGGAGGGCCACGAAACATGGGGCAGGATTACCAAGATGCGACGGCAATATGCAGAACTCTAGGATATCCAGATCTTCTCATTACATTCACAACCAATATTAGTTGGTCAAAAATACAGCAAGACCTTGGACGGATGGAGGGTCAGCAACCAGGAGATAGACTTGATATAGTTACAAGAGTTTTTAGAATAGGCAACTAATGGATTATTTGAAGAAAACAAGATATTCGTGACAGTAGTTATAAGTGTTTTAAGCTCACTGTCCCTATACTTCACCCTTTTTTAGGAATGTAAATAATAACTGATTTTGCACGTGTAAACAAATATTTCTAGCAGAGAGTTCCAAAAACATGGACTACTGCATTCCCATATAATACTTAATCTGGCCCAAGAGACAAGCCAATGTCTATAAAGAGATTGACGATATCATATGTGTTGAATTCCGTGACAAAGATACTGACCCAATGGCATATGAAACTGTAGTTAGATGCATGATACATGGCCCTTGTGGCGCTACAAATCCAAACGCTCCGTGCATGATCAATGGGAAATGCTCAAAGAACTACCTTAAGAGATTTTGTAATGAGACAACAATTGATGAAAATGGATATGTATCTGTACAAGCATAGGAACGACGGAAGGAAGGCTGTAATAAACGGACACTCAGTAGACAATACATGGATCGTCCCATGCAATTGTCATTACATCGTGTGTAATGATGTGCATATAAATGTCGAGTGTTGTTTCTAGAACAAGATAGTGAAGGTGTTAAGTTAGATATGTTACCAAAGGTCATTACCGTGAAACAACGATTATTCAAGAGAATGCTACCATTCAAAATGAGGGAGGACAACGAGACATTAGCATTTTAGATGAGGTAAAGCATTATTTAGATTGTCGATATATTTTAGCAATTGAAGCATGTCAGAGGACAATCGACTTTGAGCTATAAAAACAATAACCAGCTCAAACTAATACTTTGTGCAGGTTAATGACAACGATCATCTTTACCAAGTCGTTGATCGATTGGTGTACATTATACTACATTAAAAAATTAGTTTGAAGTTTATAGAAGATATTCAAAGGCAAAGGCTTTGACTTATGTTGATTTCCAATCGGAGTGGATGTGGAAAACAGATAACACTAGAAAAAGATGGAAAAAAAGAAAAAGTAAACAATGTATTAGAAGGCTTCATTATGCACACCCAAACTCTGGTGAGCGCTACTACCTCAGAATGCTTTTGCACAAGGTTCGAAGTTGCGAGGATTAGGACGACATCACAACTGTTAATGGGGTTTTCTACCTGACATACAAATCAACTTGCGCAAAAATTAGGCTGCTTAATGATGATGATAACGAGTGGCAAGATGCATTGTCTTAGGCAGCAACATGGGCATCTACTAGAAAGCTTCGAGACTTATGTTGTAAGATATTAATGTTTTGTCAGGTCACAAATCCAATTGAGCTTTATGAGCGCCACTAGAGAGATCTTATGGGTGATTTGATCTACAATATGAGGCGTGAAACAGGAGATAACAACATTCCTGTTGGAGACGAAGAACGAAAAATTTGAAACTGGTAGAGATTGAGTATATACTAAACAGAAACAGTAGATGACGTAGAGAGTTTCCACCTTCGCCCGATACACAAGCTTCTAACTTAGTAAGGACGGACTTATGATGGAAATACTACATTATGATAGCCTGGAAGAATGCCACCTATTTAAGACGTTGTTTTCCTACTTTAAGCATTAATCAGCACTCAGTTTTTGATGCAGTAATAGAGGCATATGAAAACAAAATAAGTGGGCCATTCTTTGTCCATGGTAATAGTGGAATAGTGGAATAGTGGAACAGGGAAAACACATTTGTGGAGAACCCTTATTGCCCAGATGAGACGAGAAAAAAGGTGTTTTCTCAGTAGCATCATCTGGCATTGCTCCGCTTCTACTTTCCGAATGGAAAAACTGTGCATAGCCTCTTCGAAGTTCCAATGTCTCTTGATGAATTCTAATATTGTGCAATCAAACGCCAAAGTGATCTTGCAATTTTAATAAGGGAAGTGTCATTCATCATATGGGATGAGGCACCAATGATGCATCGTTATGGATTTGAGGCTATTGATCGTGCTATAAAAGACATTCTATAGGGAAGTGAGTCCGGCTTAAGCGAGCGTGATTTTGGTAGAAAGTTAGTTGTACTTGGAGGCAATTTTAGACAAATGCTGCCAATTGTTGCAACTGGTGGACGTCAAGCCATAGAGGCAGCATCCTTGCTCGAATCAACAATTTACAGCCATTTTCGTGTTATGCATCTAAGAACAAATATGTGTCATGGGACAAGCACACTGCGAGGACTATGGATCAGTTAACTAAGTTTGCCGATTGAGTGATGAAAATATGTGATGGATAAATGCCGAGAACATCTTTTTGTTGATGACAGTGAGACAAATTAGATACGCATCTCGAACAAATTGGATATGTATCCAGACTTTAAATCACATATTGTGATTGTAATTATCTTAAGGAGCGTGGTATCCTAACACCGAAGAATATCGATTTAGATGAACTGAATGGCACAATATTGTCTAAGATTCCCGGAGAAAGTAGAATTCTTCTAAGTGCGAATACATTGTCTGAGAGCAAGACACTGACTTACACCAAAACCTAAATCCGCTAGAAGGTGCACCAGGCCATTCTTTAGAACTCAAAGAAGGTGCACTAGTGATATTTCTGTAAAATCTAAACCAGTCCATACATTTGGGTAATGGAACGTGTCTCATAGTTCGACAAAAATGGGTGATACAGTCATCGAGGCGCCAATCATTACAAGTTCACACTGTAGCGACACTGTTCTAATCTCGCGTATTATTTTGTCACCTACTCCCGAACAAACATCTCTCCCACTGAAAAGGAGACAATTTCCATTCAAAGTGGCATTTACGATGACTATTAACAAAAGTCAAGGATAGACATTAAAGAATATTGGTGTGTATCTTCCAAACCCTGTATTCTCTCATGGGCAGCTTTATGTGACAGTATCACGTGCGACAGAGCTTGCGGGGTTAAAGATCTTGATGGCTAAAAAAGATGTGTCGTTGGATCACACAAAAAACATAGTTTACCATGAAGTTCTTAATGCAATTTCATCTTTATTTTTCTGTTCTTTTGGCTTTACCATACTGGTCAGTGGTACATTCATATGTCAACTAAGCTCTTTAATGTACTTTGCTGAGTTTAATAGCATGCCCCTAATGATTTGAGCTGTAAATAATGTAATATTAGCTTTCGTGTGACGTGTTTGGCTATTTTATTCATTATGTCTTCCCCGTGTGTTTATGTTCACCGATACTTATAATAATGTCGTATTCTATATTCCCATTATTCTGGAGGAAAAAATATATATGAGAAAGGCTCACCAACATATACACCTTTTGTGTTTCTAAAACCACTCAAATGAAAATGGAACGTGAAGGCTCGACTGGTCAAGATGATTAGTCCTCGTTGGGACGACCGAAGAATTAAGGCCTACAAGAACTTCAAGTTGTTGTCTGTTGACGAACAGGTGAACATCATTAAAGAAAATTATTTAACAATTTCTTGAATAAGAATAATTACACATTTAACTCACCAGGGTGATGCTATGCAAGGAACGGTAGCAACGAGTAAAGCGGATTATTTTAATGAGCTTTTGGATGAGGAAAGAATTCAATGTTTAAAAGGGTTCAAATATATCCCCTACTAATTCGAGATACAACTTGGTACCATCTTAAGGAGGACACTACTGTTGAACACGTTTTTTTACCACTGCGATATAGTACAATTTTACAAGTTTTTCTTAATCAAAGTATCTTACATAGGTCAATTTGTTAAGCGGGATTACACCTTGATAGGCACGTCGCAATGAATTTTTAGTGCTACATCATATCGTCACAAATAAAGCAAAGATACTAACACAACTGTCTACATTTATAGATGTTATTGGCTAGGTGGTATCTGTCACAAAATGCCAAATTACACAATGGATGATACACCAAAGAGAGATAATGTGCTCACTGATCCTAGGCTCGTTCCTTAAACTACTTCCCTTGCTCATAGAGTATTGTGATGACTACTGAGCTAAGTTTGTCTTCACAAAAAAAAAAGTATGACTGCAGAAAGACTTACTCTCTGGGGCAGACTTGCAACTGTAGAAGAGAGGAATGTGTTTGAGAATGTGGCGAACAACCATTGATTGCCACGAGCGTTTACATTGAGTACAAAGGTATATGCATATTTACTTTTAGTCTTACATAAAATAAGGATTTAAAAATTACACAGTATAACATGGAATATATGCAGGATTAAGGCTATCGTCTAGCAGCTTCAACAAATTGTATATCAACATCAAACATGAAGCTAGCGACTCAATCAGCAGTGGTAGGAAAAATTTTGATTTACATGACAGGTTTTTAATTGAATTTAGTGCTTATTTCAGTTACACCTATCGGTGATATAATGAATGCGGTGTGCTAGGTTAAGAGAAGATCACCATGCAAAACAGTTGGTCCACTAGAATAGAACAAATGGCTTATCTATAACACGCTCATCGGTGATTTCAAACTCAAAAAGAGTGCGTATACGGGATTTGGCACCAAGGATAAATGAAATGTTATTTACTAAAGTTGGCACATTTCATTTCTCAATTTCCAAAGGAAACTAATGAAAACTATAATAATGTAAGTCAAATACTTTCGCATAACAGCAGCATTCAATTTATTGACATGGAGAATCTTTGATACGATTCATGTATAACATGTCAGAACAAGGTGAAGTACGAGGATGACTGGGCGATACGCAGTACTTGCACCGAAGTAGAAGTACAAGCTATGCCCATGTATGTATCAGAAATGGGTATTAACAGTACATGTCTTGATATATTAAATGAGTAATTGTCGTTGTTAAAAACTAGTACGGACTGGACATTACAGTATCTGATTCAAGCAACAGTAAGCAACTGATTCTCTCAAATAAGCAAGTCGACTACATTTTACAGTGTCCAGCATCTCAATTACAAAACTTGAAGCAACAGGTATATTTTATACTTACACGACAATCATATTTTAGCTTCATTATTGTCTACTGTATTTAATATCATAGTGGTTGTAGAATTATGGAGATGACATATTACAACATGTGAAGTGGCTTAAGGACGAGATGTATTCATTTATGTTCTATGCATCGAGAAACATGTATAGAAAGAAATATCTACATCGTAGCATGGGTGCTAATGTTGAATTGGAAGAAAGAATGTTTGCATGCATGGAAAAGGTTTCATGACAAGAAGCAAGAAGCATAAGTAGAAATAAGAATATTACAAAGTCAGTTCATACGTGACTAGCAAATATCTAAGACATCTAGTAATTAGACATACAATTTTCAGCAGGAATGCCAAGAAGATGTTGTACATGTGTTTGTGCTGTTTGGTAAACTCATAATCGATTTGTGCGCCTGCGGCACAATCGATTAAAAGTGTGGGATCTTTTTTGTCCCTTGGGCCTAGATTTTTTTCCTAAAATGGGAAACCTTCACAAACAAATGGAAATTGAAAGCAAAAAAGACTGCACACCCATAAAAAGACAAAGATCTTTTGATTGGTTCTGAATGTTTATAGAGCAATGTTCCAAGTCTGGAAACTCAAATCCCTACTATCGATAGGCGGCAAAAGTCTCTAAACACGAAAGACAAAGAAAAGAAGGAAACAAGACTTGAAGTCAGGTCTTGATTTGTCTAATTTGTTGATGATGTCTCTGCTCCTTCTTTGACCCATTATTTATACTGCAGACTTTATAGAAAATAACTACCACTAAAAGACAAACTGCTCACTTTGAAAACAACTACCCTCTAATAAGTAACTAACCATACATATCCCTTATCAATAGGGACACATTTCTAGAAATTGATTTCTTCCGCTTTCTAGTTTGAATCTTCCATTATCTCCTTTTCACAAATATTAATAAAAATTAATGCCATTTAGTGGCATTTAATTAAAGCAATGTCACTAGTGAAAAAATCATTTGTTGGTGCAAACATTGCACCCTGGCTCAAGCAATTAAATACTTGAAAATTGCGAATAGTCATATCTTTCAAAGGGAAAGCATTTTTTTACTATCGATAGGCATTGCACTCTTCAGTGAGAGCATATTTACTATTGATTAGCCACCGATTGGCTTTTAGCTACACCAAGATACCATTGGAGTGTACCGAAAAAAAGTATTTTTTCACTACCGATAGCATTGCACTCTTCAAAATGAAGCATTTTTTACTATCAATAACATTTCACTATTGATAGCCTTGCATTTTTCAGTATCGTTAGCCATCTATTGGCTTAAGCTGCACCATCTTGATTTTGCATGCACCAGTACCAAACAATCCATGTTAACGTACTCACCTTCTAGGTTATCCATTGTAATATTTTCCATTAGCGATGGAAAAGCCTGTTTAATTTTTTTCAGCCACCAGAGAAAAGAAAATTTGCTCTACTATCACAACTTTCACCATCGTGAGGCACACCGATTGCACCTTTTGATGTAACAGGCTGTTCTTTACATCTATCCATACATGGCTTAAAACCTTGCCGCCCAGCCAAGTTCATTTGAATGGATTTGGTAAACTTTATCCATAGTTGGTCGTTCCATCGATGAACATAGTTGTTCATATACAATCATAAAATGTTCTTGTGCATTCTGATCACCATTTAGACTGTTGGTGAATAAACACCGTTGCTTGTTCATTTCAACGTCACCAAAATTGATAGCAATGTCCAAAACAAGAGAATTCTTTTTGCTTCCAACCATAGATGACATAGACTCATGACCTCTAAAAGCACTATTTTGTTTTGTTTCGGTACGAAAAAATTATCGTCACAGGCTTGCCCTTGCATAATGCTGATTGCACCACCCTCAATGACACCTGAGAAAGAAATGTCCTTCTCAAAGGGTTTTGTCATGTTTGGCCTACAAACATGGTCATCTTCCAAGTCTAGTGCATTTACTTGAGGATCACTAATGTGCATATGATTACAAATTTCAGCCCCATACCCATCAACATTGTCCAACAGTTGGACAAGTTGTATATACGGGTAAACCACTAATGGTGCATAAGCAAATCCACAGTTAGAATTAAAGTAACCAAATTCTGACCATTTATCTAAGCCAGTTGTTGAAATTAGGAATTCAACTTTTTCTTTCATCCATCTAACTTCATCTAAAACATCCTCCGAGATTGCTGGTGGATAATCTAAACCATTGTATCCTCTTATATGATTTCCGAGCCTTTGTAACTCATAAATTGTGTCTGCCAAAATGGATAGTAAAACGGACATTATAATTTGCATTCACGCAAGTCACAAGATCAGCCCAGAAATCTCTTAAATATAAGTTGCAAACACAAATTGTTGTTCGTTTCTAGACACTAAAGATGCCGATCTACGGCCTCTCATCAAATTAGTATAAAAATTGGCCCTTAATTCTTCAAATCGGGCCTAAAATTCTAAAGAAGTATTTGGAAACATTTTTCCAATTATCCTGAATTTTACTACTTAGCATTTCCCACTTTCAGATTAAAAGTGTCCCACCGGATATGCCAATGTTTGCGTTGTTGGCAAACTCACAATTGATTTGTGCGCCTATGGCACAATCGATTAAAAGTGTGGGATCTTTTTGCCTCTTGGCCTAGAGACTTTCTTGAAAATGGGAAACCTTGACAAACAAATGAAAATTGAAAGTAAAAAGATTGCGCGCCCATAAAAAGACAAATAGAGCTTTTGATTGATTGTGAATGTTTACAAAGCAATGTTCCCAAGTCTAGAAACTCAAATCCCTATCGATAGACAGCAAAAAGCCTCTAAACATGAAAGACAAGGAAAAGAAGAAAAAAAGACTTGAAGTCAAGTCTTGATTTGTCTTATTTGTTGACGATGTCTCTACTCCTTCTTTGACCCACTATTTATACTTCAGACTTTATAGAAAATAACAATATCTAACACAAAAAGACAAACTACCCACTTAGAAAACAACTACCCACTAATGAGTAACTAACCATACTTATCCCTTACCAATAGGGACACATTTTCAGAAATTGGTTTCTACCACTTCCTGATTTGAATCTTCCGTTATCTCCTTTTCACAAATATTAATAAAAGTTAATGCCATTAAGTGGCATTTGATTAAAGCAATGTCACTAGTGATTGTAGGTGCAAACAACATGAACATGTACTTTTAAAGTTACCAAAAGAAAACTGAAAAAGATGAAGGACTAAGCTCTGCTACACTTTTTGTACATATTAACTAGCTGAGCATTGTATGTACTTTGCTTATAGGTTGGCGTACTTTTAATATTTTTGTATATAATTGTCCTGCAATGTAGTTTGATTAAAGGTTCGTAAATGATTATGCTCCTGTGCATAGCACGGGATTTTAGCTAGTTATTGATACCAGTGATAGTGTTCAAAACCCTGAAGTTGTGCATGTACAACAACAAGCACCCACACAACATGCAAAAAAAAAACTTGAAGGAAGAACTCACAATTTCCTTATGGTTCTTGAATAACCAAATGTGGAAGGCACATGGAGGAATATGCAATCATCAGTTGAGCGGGTCAACGAAAGCACAGTAGGCAGCCAAGATTGATATGCCTCCCCGAGTAATCAAACATTTTCATCAACTACAAAAAATATTATATTGTCAGCAGATGCTTTTCAACAGGTAAATTAGAGTAGGTAAAATAACCTTTAGTCTAACATAGATACATCAAACTCAAGATACGAACTTTTTAAGAGCATAGGATTAAAGCATTCCTATATAGGTATAGTTGAAAGTTGAAAAACTTTTACTCCGGAGATCTATAATTTTTCTCATGTAACTTTGCGCTTCTTCCAAAGAGGTCGATAGTAAGGTTATAAGACTTTTGATCAACTAACTAAATGGCATGTATGTTAAAATATACAAAAATAGAAGATAGCAGTTTCAAATGTCAACTTTTTCCCATCGATGAGCCATGCTAAGATTAATGACGCCAAAGAATAAGCAAGAGTTGATGCTTGCGTCATTTAGGCAATCAAGAGAGCCATTGCGTGGCAACTTTGCTGGACAATAAGAACACGTAATATTACTCAGGATCAGCATGAACATGAAAAAGTAATATCTAGTGAAAAGAAAAACGCAACTCTACACCCAAGGGCCAAAAGCTAAAAATGTCAAAGATATTTTACTTAACAAATAAGCAAGAGTTACATAGACTGTGAACTTTGCGACAAGAATATTATTGTTAAAGTATGATTCTGAGAATTGGAACAACCACCAAACAATTACACCATTGGCAAACAAGGATAACAATTTGAATTTTTCCGACAAATCAAAAAAAAATTATAGGTGGCAGACGAGAAAAAAGAACATGAGATAGGTAAGAATTACGCAGTACAAATGAGTGTCTTAATGGTACTACTTAGGATCTGCGACATACAAGATAACAAAGATGCTCGAGTGTAAAACTCTTGGTGTTACTGATGTGGTCCATCAGCCTTCCAGATGTAGCTACTAGTATGTCAACTGAATTTTGAAACTCCGGTGACAGATTATCTGGATCGTAACATAAGCCTGACTCAAGCTTAGGTCTCTTAAGAAGCCATGAAACTTCATCAGAGATTGAAGATTGACCCACTGCCAAACCAACAGATAATCCCACTGCAGGTGAATAGTGGCAAAGACTTCCTTAACCTTGTAAAGATAGAAAGATGTGTCGTTTGAAGGGATTATTCCAACAGCACCGAGAAGTAACTTAAGATCTCTAGGCATCCAATTTAGTCTTCTTTTCATTATCAGGATTAAAGAACTAGACTTCATTCATAATTCTGGTTTATCCTAATTTTGTGAATTCGTTCCAATTCAAGTGCCATGATTTTTACTTTGTCATAATTTTGGTAGTTTTGGCTTGACAATATTTCACAAGATGCTGAGAGGTTGAGAGATTAGAAAAGAAAAAAAATCCTAGTCTGTTTCTCCTATTGGATAATAGGAAGAAGTGGTAACCTCTGCTCATAAGGAACTGAATGAAGGGAAAAGGAAGTTCATTCTGTCACTGTGAAGTGTAAATTAAAAATTAACCAAGAGAATGCGGATTTGCCTTTTTTTCTCCTTGTCATATCCTTCCGTCCGTAAAATGTACTAAGTAAACATAAAAGTAAGTATCGGCACACACACACAGAGAGACAGAGACAGAGGCAATTAGGGAGAAAAAGGTTCCAAAAGTGCTTATCGAAATCAGAGATTCAGTGTTTTCACACTTCAACTCAATGTACCATATATACTTGTAATCTTTAGCAAATTCGAAATTCAGGGGAAGAAAGAAATGTTAGTATCTAGTGTAAGGGGCTAAAGAACAAAGACTGGTCATCAACACCAAGTGATTGAACTATACCAGAACATAAGGCCTTAAACAATTGACAGTTCTAATCACTGGATGCATTTCAAATGACCGCTGACATGTGAGTTTGATTTAGTCGCCAAAAATAGATAGAAAGAAAAGATAAGAGATAAGAGAGAAAGGGATTGCTGTATGAGATAATAAGTTAAGGATCAATAGGGCAAACGATCAGGGAGGTGAGCAGGCTAGTCTTGTTACATGGACTCCATAAAGGAGTTGGACACTGGACACAGTTGAAGAGTCAGATTTGTCTAATTTCGATATTATAGGATACGAAGACACAGTTGATCAGCTTATAAATCAAGCTCATACTTGTGTTCATTAAAGGAAACATGATCTCACGATTAGCTTGTCTCAGCTTGTTGAGCCAGGCTCAAGCTCGTGTTCAGGCTCAAAGAAGGCTTGTATTCGTGAAAAATCTCATGTTTCAATGTCATGTTTTTGTAGTCACTTATAAGGTAAATGTTTTTCTAGTGTGCCCACCAATAAATTAGTTTAAGTTGATTGGTGAATTCCTCACATATTAATTACTTGAAATGTATATACATACATGTGTAAATGTGTACGTATGAAGTATAGTCATTGGTTTTCTCTACATAACTTTATGATATAGATTATGATACACAAGCTTATATGAGCCAAGATCTCATTTCGTAGATTAGAGGCAGTTAAGTTCCAATGCTTGGCTCGTTTAGTACACGAACATTTAACTTAAGATTAAGCTCGTTTCATTTGCTAATTTGCCTAACAACAAGCACCCTTTAGCGACTCAATGAACAACCCTCTGTGTTACAAGGGCCCATCAATTTAGGGTGAAGGGGCAGTCTTAGACACGACTCGACACAAACTACGTTTTGGGATCCATCTCTGATTCTTCAACAACTGGATGGATGCTTCATGTAATCGATTTCGACCACTTAAAATAACTGGTATATCACACGTAGTGTAATATAAGGACTTGATCCCTGTACCCCGCTGAAACTTTTGGACCATATTTACATATCTTATAGTTCCAAAAAATAGACAAATCCGACTCTTAACTGACAATGCCAGAAAGTGTAAGCATTGGCAGATTAGGGGGTGGGAAGTGGGGGGCATGGCCACCCCAAAAATCTTAAAACTAATGGTTGGCCTAATTAATTCCATTTCTTATGCAATTTGCCATTGGAAATCAGTTACTTGTATGCAACAGGAGTTGTATAACGCGAATGCTTATTTTATGCTCTATGCGATGCTAACGAATTTAAGTTTGGTTTTTATGCTGTAAGAACTAGGTTCATTTCTTCCGTACGCATGTATTTGTCAATTTGACACATTTTATATGCAATGTTAACCAATTCGGATTTTGTTTTTATGCTATAACAACTTGGTTCATCTTTGACATACATAAGTATATATTTGCTAATATGACGAATTAATAAAGTACAACTCCTGTGAACATTTTGCCTAGTTTTAATGATCTTTAGAAGGTTTTTGCTATAATGTTAGATATGCACATTGGCCCCCCTTAAGAAGATATTCTAGATCCGCCAGGAGTGTGAGAGTAAGTCTGCATGTGAGTTGTGGGTGAGTATGTGAGTAATCGAGTGTTTGTGTGTGTGTGTGCGCGCGCGCGCGCCCGCACGTGAGAGAGAGAGAGAGCGTACTGTATGCCAAGGAGGGTATTACGAAGTGGTGAATCTGGAAAAGAAAAGAAAAGGTGAATAGTTAACCTGCAAGGCTAAATCGGTGAGCACCACCAAAGCACGAAGACATTTGATAGAATCGGTTGACAGGATTTGCACAATCGGCAAAGCATCCAGCTAGAGTTTTCCAAATTCCTGTAGGTGAATTTATACAAAAGGTCTCGCTCAATAGAACCAGGTCATATAGTCTCTTGCTAAACTACAACTTGAACAGGAAAGAGTGAAGTAATATCAGTATTTCGCAAAGTCATATCTAACCTAATAAAAAAGATTAATAACTGATCAGATGAACATATTCGGTAGAAAACTAAAAAAAAATCTCGTAAATGCTTAGGGGAATGATAAATGTGATCCAGTCCACAGCTGAATGTGCATGTACGTTCAAGATTATTCATATATAACATTCACATTCAGACCGACGCTCAACCGATAATAGCTTTCTTCCCTTCAACTTTCCAAAGATGATGACTAAACATGATCCAGTCCATAACGAAAAGTGTCCTGTATGTTTCTGGACTTTTACGACAATAATACAGCCCTTGAAATTTACATTATGGCTAACGAACAAACAAGTTACTTCATTACTTCATATTAACGCAACTCTACTACAGCAAGATAAATTTCACTAGTAACACAGGAAACGGCGCCCTTAAACATTTTTTAGGGGCAGATTTCCACTACGCATCAGGACTCAATGCTTCGAGGCCTATAGCAGGATCGTTGGTGGCCTCCGGTTTGTTACTCAAGAAATAGACGCTGGGGGCAGGATGGGGCTAGCAATCAGATCCGACATGCATCAGAACATAAGCATTCCAATTTACAGCGGACATGCTTTGGTTTTTTGGTCTTCTTTATTCTCTTTTCATCCAAGAAAAAGCTAGTTTTCATTCTTGTTTTGTTAATAGTTCTCTTCTTCGTTTTCTGATTTCCCAAAGCAAAGGTTCTTTACTGTACATGGAACAAAAAGGCTCAAAAAAATTTAGGTTGGGGCCAATGGAAAAAAATTCCTTGCGTCACACTATGCTTTATTAGCCAACTAAAAAAAAAGAATAAGGAATCACAAAACATAAGTGCACGTTGAACATACATCACAAAGTGGAAATTAAAACCAGAAAAACAAGGACACAACCAGGAAATGAAAACAGGACAACAGGATTAGAATACTAAAAAGGAGACCAATTTGGTTTTAAAGTATAAAAAGCTCCTAGGGAATTTCTTACCTATAGGTCAGCTAGGTCAAAAGAACTCATGTCTTAGTCATTTAAGGAGTGTCTGCACCATAAGCTCAGACTGATGAAAGAAGTAAATCCAAAGAACAAGAAGCGGTGGTGAGAGAGTGTGGAACAACCCAGTAAAGGCTTCTTTGAGAATCTGATAAATTGCTTGCAAGTAAGAGACCACAGATTTGAACATGAAAGCAACACCTTTGTGGATACATTGTAAAAGCTACGCTCCCCACCCCCCCAAAGCTAGCTTCCTTCGTAACAGATTGTTCTCGCTGCGCAGGTATCCCTGCAAGGTTAAATGTAGACCGCATGAAGTAGGATCCTGGGGCCACCTGTAAGGTGGGAACAGGTCCCCGAGGCAGGGCCCATGGATTCAAACAAGAACGAGCTAAATATGGCCTTGAGGAGGATTAGTGCATCCGCTCATAGATTAAGCTTCTACGAGAATTACAAAAGAAGGGCAGTAAAACCAACAGTGTTTGACATTGTTTGGCTTCCTTCACACTATCTTTCACCTACTTCCTCCCGATTAGCACGCTATTCAGGCCGCTTAAGTATGCATTTCCCAGCAAACAAATTCTTAAGCAGTAATCTCCGATAAATCCCACAATTATACAAAACATGATTGTCTGATTCAGTAGTACACCCTCTGTTCCATTGGATTTTAGCCATTTGACTTTTTGTGAATTTCTGGAATAGATCTAGCGCTGTCATTACCCTACTCTTGACTTGCAAAACAATACTTTTTTTATCTACCATTTCAATCAAATTTCAATTCAATGTCTACTTGTACCAAAATCTATCCTAGAATTCGGGGGAAAAAAAAAAACAAAGCAGAAAATCCAATGGACGGAAGGAGTACGTTTTAAGGTCCAAAAATCGAAGATCAACTGATAAGTAATTTTGCTTCCACAAAATCAATAACTTGGAAAAGAATTGTCAGCTAAACAATGCTTAAAAGCAAGTTAGCACAAAATGTGCGTGTCAGTGTGTGTGCATGTGGGTGGGTGTGTGGTAGGCAGTACCTGGGGTATAAAAGGGAGGTGATGGAGAGGCACTCTTCAACAAGACTTAACGTCGCCGGAACTCCCCATTTATGGAAATACCGGTACATTCTTCTGGTGACTGTTGCTATTAGTACTCTGCTTTGTTGCTTCCTCCATTCAGTTCAGCCCGTTCAAGCCCTGCAATGCTATGTGTTGTAACTTGAAAAGGTCAGGTATCGTCGCCGGTCGCCGGTCGCCGGTCCCCTTCCGTACAGGGGCTGAGAGGCGGCAGAGGGGGGAGTCAATTTGTTTTTTGCTCATATTGAAGGGCAAATTATAGTTTTCATACTTCTACTTACACCCGCAAAATTCAACCCGGGTAGACCCGGACCGCTACCTAAAACGCAGATAGAGGTAGCAAAAATGACTGCGCGTCAGAAATTAACCCAGACCGGACCGTTTTGAATGAACCCGTCCTGGTTGGGTGCGGGTTACCCACGGTTATATACTAGAAAATATTAGGGTTTCGTTCTACAACTCTTCCACCATTTCTCGTCAGCCGCCCACCACAGGACCTCTCTCTCTCACTCGGAGCCTTTCAGCCGCCACTAGATCTGTCCCTTAGCTTCACATGCCGACCAAAATCCTCTCTTTCGATCTCAATCGTTGGTCTGTTCAGCCTTTCACCTCCATCCTAACCAAGCCCTCACCCCGCAGAGATCGACCGGCGACCACCGCCACCACAGGAGACCCAACACCGTTCTGAAAACCCACCACCGTGGGTCACGAATTTCACCACCACAAGTTGTCGCACCGTTCTGAAGACCCACCACCATGGGCCACGAATTTCACCACTACAAGCCGCCGAGGTGCTGATCTCCGATCTCCACTGAGATCTCTCTTCATCTAATTTTTCTTGAGTTCTTTATTGTCTTTGTGTAATCTCATTATTTTAATAATATATAATCTTTTTTTTTCAAGGTTATTTGTATGGATCTGGTGTCACAACCGTAGGAATTGAAGTAGAAATTGATAGAAATTAAAGAGTTGAATTATTTGGTGAGAAACTAATAAAAGCAAGCTTAAAAAAACTAAAAATAAAAAATACAAGTTTGTGACGGATTACCCGCGGGTTTACTCAGAGTTGGCGGGCCGGATGCGGGTACATGATTTTGCTACCTGTAAATTTTTGGATATTTTTTACCTGTACCCGAATGGATTTGACCCGTACCCGCGCGGGTTTACCCGTTTGCCAGGTCTACTTCTACTAGAATCTTTTATAGTACTGTAATTGTTAAAATCCTAAATTTTACGGTGGCAGATATTTTTATTATTCTAGTAAAAAACATATTAATTTTTTACAAATAAAAGAGTGAGTGAAAGATGCGTTAGTACCTCGAAATCTCACCTGAGGGTCCAAAAGTTTATTTTTTAACACAAAAGGGTCTATAATTTTAAATTTGCAATAAGTAAGGACTTCCATCCAAATTCCTAACGAGCTAACCAAAACTGTCAGGGGCAAAATTGTCCGAACATGTTTAATTTCTTTCTCTTCTCTTTTTAATTTTTCTTACCTCTTCTTCTTTAATTTTTTTCTCTTCTTCTTCTTCTTCAAAATTTCACCCCTCTCCTCCCCACCCAGCCCACCCCTTATCTAAGCCCCACTAACAATCTAGCCAATACACAGAGACACCAAATCACCCAAATCGGCATCACTACTGCCGAACCACCACCATGTCATAGTGTCGCTATCGTCAATCGACAATCATTGTCGTTGCCAACACCTGTCGATGGCGGGCAGGTCCTTGATCATACCCGATCTGAAGTTTGGACCAGAGTCCAGATTTTCCAAACCCTGTTTATATCAAACGTCAGCTCCGGCGAGTTATGTACCCCTGAAGACTCTATCTTGGGCTGAGATTAAATGGCAGGAGACGACGCAGTTGAGGTGGTTGGCGGAGGTGTGGAGGGTTAGGGTTTGAAGATCTCCTGGCATTTTTATTGGGGTTTTATCTGAGTCAGAGTAAATTGGGGTTAAGATTTGACGCAATTTGATGTAGTCAGAGTCGATTGGGGTTTGATATGAGTGGATTCAATTGGTAATCACCAGGTATTTCTGTTTATTCACATTTTAGGTGTTCCTGTTCTTGGAATTGGGGTTTGATCTGTGTGTATTCAATTGGTATTCTATAATAGTGGCATTAGGGAGAGAGACAGGGAGGGAGGAGGGACGGATGTTATGGTGGTGACATGGTGTTAATGGTGGTCATGGGGTGGATAATGATAGAAAAATGATATACACTTGCATCAAGGAATGGTTATGGTGGTGGCGTGGTGTGCTAATTGTGGTTGTGCAGTGGGGTGATATGGCTTTGGAGTTGATAACCATGGCCCCAGGTGTAAGGGTCTGGTAGAGAGAGGGCAAGTTTTGCCCTTGACGGTTTTAACTATATCGTTTGGAATTTGGACGAAAGTCCTTACTTATTGCAAATTTGAAATTACAGACCCTTTTGTGTAAAAATAAACTTTTGGACGCTCATGTGAGATTTTGGAGTACTTTCGGAGTACTAACATGGAATTAACCCTAAAAGAGTCTATAGGCATTTGGTTCATTTGAATAAATCTGATCAACCAAGGAATCCAACGGCCATTTCGAATGGGAGGAAACATGTCATTTGGTTGGTTCAAAGACGTGATAATGGCCATTCTAAACCAATTACATTCCAACCATGACCCGCAAATCTCATCTAATCACTCGAGTTGACAAGGGATGATGAAGCAGGAAAGTGTCAAAGGCGAGGAAATACTTTTGAAGACAAAATTACCCTTGATGTAGAACTACGATTCCCTGAATTAACCGACCCCTTTCTCTTTTCTCGGTTATTTTGTACATCATTATAACCCTAACAGTGCTTCGAATGGTGGTAAACAAGCAAAGTATGAAGCATTAAATTGTCACTTGTCACCCAAACCGAGCATAATGATCTGAACTTGGTGTTTTCTTTCTCATTTTGATCATCCAATAAAGTAAAATAAACAAATGATGACATGCTCCCTTTCTTATATTCATTAAGAAAGTATTCCATGATTGAATCTTTTTTGCAATCTATGATTTGCAAGAAAATAAGAAGTACCGTTGTACTAGAAAAGTGTTATTACATCAGTAGAATATCTAAAAAGTGCTAACACAAGAAAATAAAACACACGCTAGCGTATTTGACTCAATGGGGATTGGACAAGGATGGAAACATCATGGTAAGTGTCAGTACCATTGATTTAATATGCCAACCGATCTTTTTCCTTCTTTAGAACATTATATAGCTTTTGCAGTAATTGTTTAACACCTTTCTGATCCACTAAGGGTTACAGTATCTACCCTACAAGGCCAATTCAGTGAGTTATTGGTAGTAGGGGTAAGCACGGTTCGGTTGGTTCGGTTTGGTGGGTGAATACCAAACCCAGCCGACCAACCTCGGTTTGGAAAAAAAAACGAACCGTAGTTGAACGGTTCGGTTTCTGAGGGTTGAACGGATTGAACAATTCAGTTTAATCGGTTTAATCAGTTTGGGCCAAAATCAATTTTGAGCAAGTTCAGACCTAAAATTTAATAACTTATTCATATTAATAAAAAAAAATTGAAAGTTTTTATCATAATTAATAACACTTAGTGAGATGTAGGAGGCGAGTGATAAATGTGTGTTACGTTAAGGGATTTAGGGTTTATCCCATTTTATACGAGTGGTTAGATAACTAGGGTTAATAAAAAATAATTAGGATTAGGTAAAAATATAAATATGTTATATTACATACGGTTGGTTCAGTTTATACGGTTTCAAAAGATTCCGAACCGACCGAACAGAATGTACGGTTTGGAAGAAAAAAAACCAAATGATTAATTATTAGATCCATTTGGAAATGAACGGATTGGTTGGTTCGATTTTCACAATTGGATCGATTTCAACGGTTTAAATGCTCACCCCTAATTGGTAGGATTAACAAGAAACTCTTGATGCTTAAGTTAGAGTGTAGCTCTTGTCACGCCCCCAAAATGGAAGCCATGACTACAATCAACGTTCCTAAAATACCGTTATAATTCTGGTTACATAGGTTACAAATAGAGCAACTAATCCCTTAAAACAATATATCTTCATAAAACAACAATGTAAGACAATTCATTCTCTTAATATTTCCTCACAGAACAATTTTATTGAACGCAGTGGCTAAAACATATTTTGCAAAGTCAATTCAATCAAACTGCCCGCATTCGGTTAAAATTCTCAAAATAAAATTACAAAGTTTAATTAATTACAAAGAACTCTCAAAACTCCCATGTTGTCAGCGCACACCCATACCCGAGAGTCCCTTGCTTTGTTTTAGCTTGCCTGTCTAGCTAGATTGCACACTGTGGATGCAAACAAAGCCTTTTGTAAGTTGTAATGATGCTATTGAAGTAATGAAGATATTTGTGACCGTTTTGCCCTCGTGTTGAAATTTACTCTTTGTGCACTGTTTTATGCGATGTTGATGCACTGCTTACTTTAAATTGTTGGGATTGGTTGGCGGACTCTTCTTGCGAGCGGCAAGTCGAGTGCCACACACGGTCTCCTTGTGCCATCAAGGGCCACCGTGTGTCACCTGTGGCAAGGGGCAAGATAGAAAAAAAGAGTGTTGTCGAGTAAGGCACCAAAAGACAGGACACCAAAACGAAGCCAAAAGAAATTGAATACTACTCTGTAATACACAATGATAACGAGCAAAAGATATCCCTATATCCACTATCGAAACAAACATCATTGAGCATTTTGACCCTATACATAAAGTAATAAGCATGGATTATGAACCAAATTACAGTAAATATGTTGCCCCACGTTGAACCAAACGTACAAACATTAAACGTATGCATACCGGTAGCGTGCTAGGCATTTATTGATCGCTAGCATAATCAAACATGTGTTCAAAGGACCCTCTCAATTTGATAGTTGTTCAAACATAGTCATAGCTTAAGACGCTAAACAATGTGAGATGTGCCAAGGTAATTATAACAAAAAGATTACCATAAAGAGAATGGGCCAGTAAGTAACATGATGGCAACTGGTCACCAAGTGTACACTAAGAGGTGGACATTGTCCAAGTTTTAAAATTGGACAGATATACCCCATTTCCAAATAGTAGCTTAAGTGCTCTAAATGTTCAAACAAAAAGTTACCAAAAGAAAAGCTCCAATTGAAATATTGGTTAATAGCAATTAAAATCATACAGTACATAAAAAAAAGTTATGCATTGGGTAATCTGATTGGAAATGGGAACTGCATATCTAGGGACAAGGATGAAACGAAATAAAAATAAGATAGTATACAATGGATGTACAGTTAAGGCATATTAGTCACCATGGCCAACAAGGTAGCAGCAACAAAGTGGTACACCAGAGCTATTTTTTTTTAAAAAAAAATTCTAATAGGAAAATTTGTTAGAACTGCAATTCATATATATAACCTGCCGGTATGGAGAATTGAATTTGGGACCTCGAGGTCACTCCTCGAGGCCCCTCGCCATCTCCATCACCCCTTTGGATTCACTATGGAGCTATTAAGTCACTAACTTGAAGAGAGTTCAATAGCTATGCAATATAACAATGGTTATATATCAAAGAATGGAAAGGACTTCACGTGGACATAGGCTAGAATTTATGACTTATAACTTGTAACGTGTAACAATGTAATAACAAATGAGGTTTGGAAGCTTAGCCATGATAAACTAAGGTCAAGTAAGTAAACATGAATGCTACATGGCCCATTTGTCGTTTAGTGTAAAATGAAGCAATAGAGCAATAACTTGTGTGTAAACCCAATCTTTCGCGAGGAGCAAATCAATAAGAAAATTAAAGATATAAGTATCTCCAAAAAGCAAACAGAAACTGATCAAAGAGGACTAACTACCATGATGAAAGCAAAAGAAAAATTAACATACAAAGCACAGGCAACAAAAAAAGGTGTACACAGTTCTAAAAATCTTTTCAATCAAATAAATCCAATGGTAATTGGAACAAGGTAATAAAACCTTAAATTGGTTGAACACATCGATGGCCAAGAAAATAGAGACGAAGAACGAACAACCTGCATAACCCCCTACCACAGCAAGAAAAGAAACCCCTTACCTTAAACAAGTAAATCGGCAAATCCTAATCTCCCACGTGACTTACACAATTTTAGGAGATTTATCAGAGCAAAAGTGAGTCTTGGACTGAAATGAAGAGGAAAATAAAAAGGAGCAGGATGAACAATGAGAGAGATGGCCGGAAGAAGAAGAAGACCCAATCAAATCAAATCAAATCTAACCCTAATTGGCAAATTACACAATCACCCCAGAACTGAAGCCACTTATTCAAAACACACCAAAACTTTTTTAATATTAAGAAAAGGCCATGAACTTATTTATTTATTTATCTATTTTAAGGTAATAACATATCATAAATAAAAATGGGGCATTACAGCTCTATAAGAAAACTTTTAAAAAATTAAGAGATTTTGGCAAGTGGTTGAGGGTGTGTATGTACGTTTCTGGGAGTCTGTTGCTTATATAGGTCATTATTTGAGCCCCAAAAATAGTAAGGGTTATTACAGGCTTGCAATCTTGTACAAAGCCTACAAAACGGTTCTAATTTGGAGTTCATGTTGACTCAAGATTGGACCTCCAAGCGCACCACCACCTTTGACTAGGTTTGAGCAGAGGCCGGCGCAGCCCGACCCCAACGAGCCAAAAGTGAAAAAAGGCCAGGGCCGGGCCAAAGGGGGTAGAAATCGGTCCGGGCAGGGTCGGGCCAGGCCAAAATTAATAGAATATCTAGGCCCAGTCCAAGGCCTGGCCCTAGGCCCTATATTTAGGGTCGGGCTTGGGCCGAGCTCGAGCCCAATCTTTTTTTTTTTTTAATTTCTTATTATTCAAAGTAAATACTTTAATTGCGATAATTTCTTATTATTATGTAAGCAAATTGTAATGTAATAATGAGTATATACATATTACCACATATAGTAATGTGTGTATACATATTACCACATATATGTGTATACAAGCAAATAAAGTAACTAAAAATGTTTAAACACGCACACATTTATGTAGTAGTATGTGTGTACACAATAATATTTCTAGCATTCAAATATTCAAACTGATGGAGTTAAATTGAAGATAAATTTGTTCATATACCCTCCTCCTTTTATCCAGGCTTGGGACCGGCTGCTTGTAAAGAAACATGCAAAGTTACCTATTTTATATATAAATATGAAAAAATATCTATATTGCTTGTAAAAATTTATTATATATATATAATGTGAAAACATTTATTCTAAAATTTTGAAAAAATAAAAATAAAAATAAATTACCTAATCATCCGGAAGTATTTCAACATCTGAATAACTGCTCTTCCTATCATCAATTGGTTTATCTTACTCGCGATATTTCACATCAAGATAATCCTTCCAACATACACATAGCTCGAGCGACTCGGGGTTAAGATGACTCCTGCTGTCATCCAAAACCCTCCCGCTCGCTGAAAATGCCGACTCTGAAGCAACCGTGGAGGTTTGCACCAGCAGTATGTCCCGTGCAATTTGGGATAAAATTTTATACATGTTTTGGCTTTGTTTTAAAAAATTTAACAAGTTAAAATTAACCTGTTCTTGCATTGATAAATTAACATAATGATTAGAATTGGAATATAAACCACTCTCATTAAAAGAGAAAAAAGTAGACGAACCTGTCGTTTTAGAAGTACCTTCACCTGGTAGTTGTCTTGCTACTAGATGTTCAAGGCCCTTAAGGGATGACGCATAATACATCTCAACAATCAATGATGAAGCTCGCCCGCGCACGTCAGTGGAACTATGATAGAGGTTGAACAGATCCTTGAATTTCTTGCTCACTTTCGTTGTGAGTGTAGTTGTGTCCTCTTCTGTGCAGGTCATTAGTCTTGCAATCTCTTGTATCAACACGTTCACGCCATGCAACTTTAACATAGGATCTAAACAAGTAGCCACAGCAAAAATAACAGGCAATTTCTTCTAATATTTATTAATTTTTTATCCATCTCTTTTACTATTTGTTAAAAGGGTCCTATATATTTTCATTTTGTTAACATTATAGCTGTGTTGAGAATTTCTATTATAGCGATAGGAGAGGTGAGATAGTACGTACCAAACAATAAGTTAGTAGACATGTAGAATACCTCTAAAAATTCAGATAGGTATATAGCCATCTGCCATTCCTCGTGAATTGACAAGCCGGTTGGGAACGAGGTTAGTAAAAAATGTGTTCTCAACCTATTCTGGTCGCACCCAAAGGCCCACCGGGAGTCCCATTTTGCATGACACGTCCGCACAAGCAACAGTCAGTATTCAACGCCTTCAACCAGTCAAAATGTGCACGCTCAAGTCACGTGCACTTCTCACTCTTTCGACGTGACTTCGTCACCAAGAAACTCATCCTTGCGCAACTGCTCATCACGTTCCGATCGTCGCACACCGCCCATCACCCATCGGCGCACCTTAGCGTCTACCGAAGGAAGTCGGCCTTGGCCTCCCCCTTGGGGTCAACCTCGGCCTTGGCCTCCCCCTTGGGGTCGGCCTCGGCCTCCCTCTAGGGCTGGCCTTAGCCTCCCCCAATGGTTGGCCTTGGCCTTCCCTAAAGGGTTGGCCTTGGCCTTCCCCCAAAGGGTTGGCCTTTGGCATCTATACTTAGCATCTTCACTACTCTTAAAGGGGCCGGACGTCACTCCACGACCCCGGTCGCCCGGCACTTCGCCGCGCCCATGCACCACGCCACTGATATAGTCGCCCCTGGCTCTCTGTCACACTACAGTGCCCTTGGCACCATACGCACTCCGCCGAACCCATGCGCTATGCCACTAATACAGTCGCGCCCCCTAGCTCCCTATCACACTACAGTGCCCTTGGCACCATACACACTCCGTCGCGCCCATGCGCTGCGCCACTAACACAGACGTGCCCCCAGCACCTTAATCACTCCACCGCCCCCATGCGCCGCGCCACTGATACAGTCGTGCCCCCAAGCTCCCTGTCACACTACAGTGCCCTTTGGCACCATACGCACTCCATCGCGTCCATGAGCCAAGCCACTAACACAGACGTGCCCCCGGCACCTTACTCATTCCGCCACGCCCGTGTGCCATGCCACTAACACAGTCGTGCCCCCTTGCTCTCTCTCACACTACCATTATCCTTGTATCGGTCCATCATTTCACCACACCATGCGCACCTTGCCTTGGTCGTGGAACATGCTTCGACCCATTCTCCGGAGTGTGCAGTATCCTGCGAGGATAGGGGACTCCTCTAGGACACTATCTCCGCCAGGGAGCTCTTCAACTCCCCTTCTGCCAAGTAGACGACTCCTCCGGGATGCTACCTCGGCCAGTTAGGTAGACGGCTCCTCTGGGATGCTACATTGATGCGCTTCGAGTGCTCTGGCACAAGGACTCATCACCCACGGGGATAGGCAACTCCTCTGGGACACTATCTCTGCCAGGGAGCTCTTCAACTCCCCTTCCACCAGGTAGATGGCTCATCCGGGATGCTACCTCAGCCAGTCGGGTTGACGGCTCCTCCGAGATGCTACCTTGACGCTCTCTGAGTGCTCCGGCACAAGGACTCACCCACAGGGATAGGTGACTCCTTCGGGAAACTATCTCTGCTAGGGAGCTTTTCAACTCCCCTTCTACCAGGTAGACGGCTCCTTCGGGATGCTACCTCGGCCGACCAGGTAGATGGCTCCTCTAGGATGCTACCTCGACCTGCGAACTAGGCGACTCCTTCAGGACACTATCTCTGCCAGGGAGCTTTTTAACTCCCCTTCTGCCAGGTTGACGGCTCCTCCGGGATGCTACCTGGCCCATTAGGTAGATGGCTCCTCCAGGATTTTACCTTGACGCGCTCCGAGTGCTCTGGCACAAGGACTCACCCGCGGGATAGGCGACTCCTCTGGGACACTATCTCCACCATGTGTCTTCGTAATTGGCTTACGTGCTCCGGCACTGGGGGCTCGCGTCGGCACCCCTAGGGACTATGACCCCAGGGTCACTCTGAGACGGGAGCAAGTTATCGAAGGGCATCGTGCCTAGTCCACCTGGTAGCTAGGCATCGGGTCTTCCCCACCGCTACCAGGCCTGTAGGACTCTACAAGGGCTTGGATTGGTGGCTAGATCAAGGGGTTCTTTGGCCACACCGACGCTGTGGGAGCCAGTCTTTCCAGATAGACAGAGCGACGTTGTGTGGGGTAGGCTGGGTGAATATGCGATTCGACAATCCGTGGAGCACCGGCAGCTGTGGACCCCTCGGTGACGTGTCACTCCCGGGGAGGGCCATGTGTCGCGTGATGACATCATCATCTCAACCTCTATAAATAGAGGTCTTGAGAATTCATTTGGGAGGCTTGGACATTTTATGATGTTTGGACATTTTCTGACAGTTGGACATTCTCAGAACATTTTCACTTTCTCACTCTAGAATCCTAGAGAGAGAAACATACAGGACCCTGACTCTGGACCTAAGCATCAGACTGTGACTATCGTTGTGTATTCACCCTACGCCATCGCCCTAGCAACACTGCCACCCTCAAGCTTTGTCTGGGAAGCCTTTGGTCTCTACCCTTGCTCCACCCTTGCTGTGTCCCACATCATCACACTTGACATCTGACTCGGACTGCATTTCTTGTGACACATCCACGTTGACTGTGAACCCACTTTCCTTAGCATCAAAATGCGAATAGACTTCTTTGTATGCCATAATATGTAAAAGCATATGGTATGTAGAGTTTCACCTGTGGACCACATATGTAAGTGGTCTCCTACGAGGTATATTATATTGAACACACAACGCTTTAAATTATTGTGTTCTAGGGCCCGAACTATTAACAAACGCTGTCATACCCCTCATTTTGAGAAGAATATCTCCTGCAGCAGCTAAACCATCTTGAACAATTTAATTAATAATGTGACAAATACAGCGAACATGAAATAATTCACCATCAAGTACAGTTTGAAAGATATCCTTTAAAGCTGCAACAACAACTTTATTATTAGAAGCATTATCAAAACTAACAATCATAATCTTATTCTTTCTTTTAAATGTGGTACGTGCATTAATTATAATACTAGCAACATTATTTGCATCATGCAGAAAAGGAAATAGTTCAAATGCGATGATTCTTTTGTTCATAACCCAATCAACATCAATCCAATGAGCCATCACACAAACATAACTAACAAAAGTAAACGGAGATTGCCAAATATCAGAAGTAAGACTAACTTTACTGTCAAAATGATCAAAATAATCAATCAAGCGTGCTTTAGCAGCATTATACTGCCGGAGTGCATCAGATCTAGTGGTGTTTCTATGAACCTTTTTGTACAAAGGTTACACGTAGGTGTTCATATATCTAGAGTGCTTAGGATTATCGGAAAAACTAAAGGCTTGTTCATCGTGAATAACAAATTCAGCGAGACAGTCTCTTTGTTATCGCTGATTATAAACAAATAACTTACCGTCAAAAGATAATTGTGTTTGGCTAGGTTTGACGTGGCCTTGTCGAGGTGCACACAGAGGGAATGCCTGTTAAGATGTCCATTACCACTACCAAATAAAAATAATTTAGCACAGTACTTACATCAAGCTTTTCGGACGCTGTCCACCATAACTTCATCAAAATGATTCCAACACTCGGCTTTCTTTTTTTTTTCCTTTTGGACTTCTGACTCACTACCAGAGGTATTGCTCAGCCCTTCTTCATCATGACCGCTCATCGGGTTAAGATTATGCCACAGAGTAGTAGCTTCGCCAACCGAGCTGTGTCCTTGACTATAATGCAGGGGTCTTGTGAAAGGCGTGTATTCAAGATCTGGAATGTTTTGATTGAACTCCCAATTGGCTTGGGTATCTATCATACAGCTTGTACTCATTTGTCCAAGAACGAATGGTTGTGATGGTGCTTGGATTGGTGTTTGTGATAACCGTGGTGATGGTGCTTGTGCTGGTAGTGGTGCTTGTGCTGATGGTAGTGTTTTTCGTGATGATGATCCACGCTTCAATTTTTTCAGTAATCTAGTCATATTTGACGCTAAACGTTTTTACTAGATTGAAAAATAAAACTAGTAAAAGTAACTAAATGCACAGGAATAAGAGCAGTAATTAGTAATTAGAAATAACAATTAAAAAATTAAAGAGTAACAAATGAATAAGAGTAATTAGTAATTTGAAATTGAAGAGAGTTACTAATTAAAAAGAATTTGGTAATAGTAATTAATAAATAAAAATTCACTAATTACTAATTACTAGACAAAAGAATTAGAGAGTAACAAATGAATAAGAGGAGTAGTTAGTAATTAGAATTTAGCAAGAGAAGTAATTAGTAAACAAGAGTAATAATTAGCAAGAGTCCAAATTAATAAACAAGAGTACTAATTAGAGAGGGAAATAGTAGCAAAGGTTGTAAAAATGTGGAATGTTTAGATAAGAGAGAGTAAGAAGATTGGTGTGAAAAATTAGAAAGAAAGGGTATGAATTTGTAGATTTTTTAAAGTTCACAAAAGATCAAAATGCCCCTTAAAACTATCCATTTATAGTTGTTGGGGAGATTAAAAGTGTAAAAAACTTTAAAAGAGTTGAAAAAATTAAGTTGGATCAAAATACCCTCCCAAACTAGCCGTTATAATGGGAATATGGCCGTTAGGGGCGTAAAAGTGAAATTTAGAAAAATAATGGGAATATGGCCGTTGGGGGGAAGATGGGGGAATTAAATTTGAAAAATCGTGGGGCTAGCCCACTTTAGGGCCAGAAAACAGGCCAAAAGAGGGCCTAAATTCGGGCCAAACCCAGGTCAGGGCCTAGAAAACGGGCCAGCCCATTTTTTAGGGCTTAACCCGGGCTTTTTAGGGATGGGCCGGGCCTGGATAAATTCTGAAAATTGTTTGGCCTGGTCCAAGCCTTGGTCTAGAGCCCTGAAATGTTGGGCCGCTACTGTTCACCTACAGCCCCCGGCCAGCCCCGGCCAAAAATGGGCCGGGTCGCGAGCCGCCCGACCTTTTTGACAACTCTAGGTTTGAGTTATTTGTCCATATGGCCATTAGGGATGGAAGTTTTATTTTTTATGCAAATCACTATTTGAGTCCATGCTTACATAAAATCTCAATTGTATACAGTTTTATATGTTGACTCACATAATAATTTTCCTCATTCTTGCATTTCAGTTACGACCTTTCTTTCTTTTCCCACTAACTCCTTTTTTCTTCCTCTACTTTCAATAAACTAATTCTTATATCTTTGTATTAATCATGCACCTAGTATTACCTACCAACCTCTTATCATGGATTTGACCAGAATCTGAAAGAACTATGGTTTATATGGAACAAGAGGTTATGTAAGAAATGAAAGTTTCTATTGTTAGCAAAAATTTGTTAGTTTCTTCATCGTCAGCTTTCTAACATTGCAAATTATGTCTTGTAATTGGCCAAAATGAGCCCTCACAAGTTGCCCTAAGCCTCTAGGAACCTTATCTGCTCTGAAATGCTCCAGTCCGGGCGTCGAGTGACTTGTCATGCACCTCCTTCTGAACCCGCCTCATTCATGACCAACACTTTTGCCTAGAATCGAATCCAATCTAGGGTAAATATTCTAGCTCAATCCGTTTAATACTCTTCATTCAAAATTTTCTAGATTCCAATCCCTACATCATTGGGAATCATGAGAGACATTCGTGCACTTTACTTTAAAGCGCTCATTTTTTATCTTTGAAGTCAAAGTGGGATCTTTATTATTTCAAATCACTAATCCTTTTTGTCTTGCATATCAAATATTTCTCCAGAAGTTCACAAACTTATCCGCTAGGGTCATCGTAAGTTGTCCCTAGGACCTCCGTTTACTCAGGTAGCTAAGCCTTTTTTTTGGTATCGAATAAATTCACCTCGAGCTCTGTTTACTCAGGTAGCTAAGGTCACTAGAGATTTCCTTGAGATTCTAAAAGCTGCTATGGGCACCTTGATCATCTCAGTCGTTGGGTCTCTCCTTTGTAATGGCCATAATTTGCCTATACTTTTCGGGGATGACAAATCCTCTAGGATTCATTGATTCCTTATGAGACCTCCACTCTAATCTTACTTAGAGTGTAGGGCTTCTCATTAGGGGATCACCGCAAATTGATCCAAGACCTTCATTAGCTTGGGTTGTCAAACCTCGCATCTTGGATCACAAAGTTTCCAAAATTATCTAGCAAGTTCTTAGATCCTATAGGCGCTGCCAACAAAGTGTAGCTTGTCGTAAAAAGTAACTCACCAGTGACAACAACGGTTGGTGGTGTAAATAGTGGGCATCTATTATATGTATGTATGTATGTATGTGTGTGTGTGTGTATATATATACATATACACACACACACACACACACACATATAGGAGCTGATCCATTGCTTGTGCGAGCAATGGGTCAGCTGTTGCTCGCGCGATTTGGCCGTTCACACGGCCCGGTGGACAGGCCAGATTTTGCTATCTGCTACATTATGTAGCGGACGGTGTAAAACAGGCCGTCCACATCCGAGATCTGGCCATCCATGTCTCTCGCGTGGATGGCTAGATCGCGCGTGCAACAGCTGATCCATTGCCCGCGCGAGTAATAGATCACGACCATATATATATATATATGAAAGTCGAAGCTGAGAAAAAGTGATCATGTCACCGCTTACTTAGACACTCTTAACTCGCAACGTGGACTTTTCTATTTTGAAATATTTTGAACTTACTCACAGTTGTAATAATATTTTGGATTCATTTTGTCTCTCTCACTCTCTCTTATTCAATTTGATTTGAATTCAACCAACTAAATAGATTTTATGTTTCTCTCACTTCTATGTCAACATGTCAACTTAAAAATGTTATTTATTTCTTGCAATTCCATTAATTCCTAAGATTTGTCAAAACTAATTCTCTATATATTTTCTTTAATCTTTAATCTTTTCTATTGCTAAAGGAAAAAATCCCAATATTTTCTATCAGTTTTTCTCTTTAACTAACATTATCTCCCTCCTTTTATTTCATTACCAGTTTATATATTTAGGAACTGTTTGATAAATCTAAAATTTAAGTGCTGAAAAAGTTAAGCACTGAATTCGTAAAATTGAAAACTTTAAACGACTGAATTTTTATTAAAAAAATATGGTAACCTATTTGGTAAACTAAAAGCAGATGCCTGAAAATTATTTATTTACAAATTTATCCATTTTACAAAATTATGCATTTGTTTATGTACTTTATAACTTGTTTTGGGGGCTAAAATCGTATTGGTAGTAATTGTGGCAGTGACGATGGAGTAATGATGGTCGTGGCGGCAGCAAAAAGGTGTCAATGGTGGTAGTAATGGTGCGTGAAGACGTATTACTGATAATTGTGATGATAGCGATAGGCGGCAACATAGCGGTCATGACAATAGTTGTGCCAACAACGACGATATGGTGGAGGCGGCATTGTCCTTGTGATGGTGTCGGTGGTGTTAGTGATAGTGACTAGGTCGTGGTAATTGTGGTGGTAGTAGCAAAGGAAATAATGGTTATGATGATGGTTGTATTGTGATGGGGCGTTGTTATCAACAAATTTATTGAGGCGACATTGTGATGGTATTTTTTTATGTAAAAATATATTAAATACTTTTTGACCATCTCATTTAGAATTAAGTGATCAGTATTAAATAAGTTCACTTTGACTTAAAATTTTAGTCTATTTTTTGTAGGAATTAATTTTTTAAGTGATATAAGGTTTACCGTTATCAAACGCACTTAATTGAAAATCATTGAAAACTTTAAATTTTAAGTGCTTAATTGCGTTATAAAAACACATCCTTAGTTTACTCTCCCATTTTATCTTCAATCATTTGTTATATATCTTTACTCTTTTCTTGGTGGCCTTGAATAATACAAATCTCAATAGACGGTTTACTATTATTAGTATAATCACTATTATTGCTATTAGTTGGTGCATACTATTTCAATCATTTCATGTACTAATTTTCATCTTCATTTGTTGTTAAAAGCTAACAATCATTACTCAACTTCATTTTAACGATAAAAATTGGTAGAAAAACTCGTATAAAAAGATAAAATTTATTTTTAATTAATTTTTTCTAACTATCAAATTTGTCATTGTTATTAGGCATACAAGTGCGAGATCTCTAAATCAGTACTTTGACAGTTGTTACTTCCATGTACAGCGCAACACCGATCAAAACTAGTGTTTTATTAAGATGTCGAACTTCATGCATTTTGCCACCTCTAAGCATCTGTAAATAGTGCTGCCTTTGAGGTGAATACTGTCCTTTGAATACATGGATAATAGATTTTAAAGGTCTATTACCAACATGGGATTGATGGTGTCGCTGGTGAGATCTTTTAAATAAGGCGGTGTCACTGTTGAGGCACGTTATGCCGTTGAGGTCTGATTCATGATGGTCAAATCCATGGTCGTAACTGTTTGGTGGCAGGGATCCATGGCCGTCAAGCTTCCTTCCCATTCTCTTTTCTATACAATTCAGGTCATGTTGATAGTGACATGGATTTCCATGTTGCATTTTGATTTGATTTCATTGATAGGTAAACCAATGTCAGTGGTGTTATGTAATATTGCAGTTGCATTTAACATGCTTCTATTCTCTACTCCTTTAAGCAATTATATCCTTTGCACATTGCTAGCATTATTGGCACGAATGCAAAATTGCTCAACCCACTGCTCTTTGCCTCTCTCTTGCGTGAGACAAGATCTTGTAAACCAGTAATACAGTGAGCTCGGACATGTAGTCCTTCTGTCTCCTTAACACCTTTACAATGTTCTGGATTGAAAAGGGAATTAGAGGCTTCTTCAAGAGCATAGAAACCATACACTTTGAAATACTATATCTCTTACGAGACTAAGCCACCGATTTGTCCAGCGGATCACAAGCGAGAAAGTGGACAAGTTGACACGCATTCAGTAGTAAAACAGTGAGAGCACAGGGCAAAAGAAAAGAGCGAGAACCTTATCTACCTCAAAAAGAATTCAATGACTTAAGTTTTGAAGTGTTCACAATTTTTTGTCTAGTGCGCGATTCAAACCAAAGTGGCCAACGTGAGTGGTCAAAAGCCGGATCATAGCAATCAATAGCTTTAATAGTTAGATTATGTCTGAGATTGTTTGTATAGTGGTCAAACCTAATTAAATTTCAATTAAATCAGCTTTCAAAGTGCTTGGAAATGTAAACCGATCAATTAATTCTATTACGCTTAGAAGTTCAAGATTATTCAATTAGTTTTATAAAATCAGATCTGACCAAAAAGATGATCAAAATATTATGGCCTATAAACACAAATTGATATTAAATGCTCTCTTTAAATTATGATACACTTTTTTGATCATTTGTCACACTAAACATACTTTTAGCATTTTTTTTTATTGAAAACACCTTCCACAACTTCAACGGATTGAGCATTATAATATAAAAAAGTATTAGAATGTGTTTGGATAAGAAGTGCTTAAAGTAGGTCTGATGTAGCAAAATAATTAATTCTTGTGTTAAGTTTTATCGAGGGCATTGAATGTCTATTTTATATGCGAGGATGATTTGGTAATTTGTTCATTAAAACCAATTTTCCAAAACTGAAATCATCAGGATCCAAGGAGTCTGGATTTAATCAATTTTATGATTTTGATGATATACGCAACTGGTCCACTTTGTATTTAATCAATTTTTTGGTTATATAATACTTAACAATTAATCAAATCTTACAATATATATATATATATATATATATATATATATATATATATATATATATATATATATATATATATTTGGTTGACATCTTCTATGTTGAAAAAATAAGGCAGTATGGAGAAAATTGAACCGAAAATGCCTGAGTCGAATGCGTTGCACTCTTTCCTTAAGACAGTATTTGCTCACTTATACTCTGCTTAGAGTAGCAGCAAATATGTCTCTCAAGATAAAACAGACGAACTCTGTTGATTACATGTACAATAGATTGCAACTTTGCAATCAACAGCCAAAAATTTGAGAGAGAGAGAGAGAGCAAGAGAGAAATTTTCAAAGTGAGAAATGATCTGACTATCAGTCCTATTTATAGACACCAAAAGGTGCCTTGAGCAGGTGCAAACAGTTGTGACAGTTAAGTGATTCTCCATATGTCATTTAACAGTCACAATATGTAGACACAGCTAACAGGTGCACCTAATGACCTAACAGACACCATGAACAGGTGCCTTTTAAATTTAAACGAAACAGAAAATCTGTTTAATTTGCCTTACACTGTTTTTAGTCCAAAGTCACACCCTGTCAGGTTTATAGACTGAATTTGTCCAAAAAGTTAAGGATAGGCTCGAGGCGAGGGATCCTAGCGACGATGTGCACATGCAAACTGCGCCTAAAAGAGCCAATAGCGCCTTTACGCCGTCGTCGCAGGGCGTGGGTGTGCGCGCGCGTGTGGTACACCGCACATGTGCGAGTGCATGGCCATGCATACCATGTATTTCTATAACAATATGGTATGTCATATGGCCATTTAAATACTCTCAATCTTTTCAATTTTCAAGCCACGTGGGAACCCACATCATGACTCTTTTCAACCTTATTAAATGCCAATCTTTGAGAGTTAATATATCTCAATCCAATCAATCAATTTGATTGATTCCTTTTGCATATTATACCTTGTAGTACAATATTTAGTAAGGTAGGAATCAATCAACAATTTTTCTCAATTTTCCAAAATTGGATTTTATCACATTCCTAATTAAGAAATGTACCTTTCTCTATCCTTTGGTAGATCCTACTAAGATAAATGTGTCTTCCGACTTGAACCTTTACCATATAGCAATGAAGTCAATCAGAATTTTAAGTAGCCTTAGCCTTGAACTAAGAATCCTCGATGATTGATCATCACTACTATGTGTAGAACTTCCCAACCAAATTTCCAAATACCTGCACATTTATGGCCTTGTGCCACATCTTAGGATTTTTATAAGTACCATAAAGACTAGCTCAAATCTCGTAAAAGCGGCCCCACTTCCCGCACTGATATAGGTAAATCTACTAAGGTGCACTTGTATGACCTGCACCCTCCTTTAGGGACATAGATTTATTAAGGAAATAACTCCTACCTTTCTCTTGTTCTCCATACAAGTATGCACTACCTTGAGATGGCACGAAGGTCGAAAAAAAATCTTCATCTTTTAGTGCATCTTTGGTTATAAAAACAACGTGTTTTCCGTTGAACTAGAAGATTAGATGTTACTCTATTATTTAGTTCGTTTCCACGTGCATGTTACCTCTCTTATTTCATGAGCTTCAAACCCATCTTCCTGGAAGTCTGCCATATTATATCCCTGCCTAGGACTTTTGTAAAGGGATCCGCCAAATTACCTTTTGACTTCACATAACTAACGGTAACAACTCCTTGGCTTCATTATTCTCTCACATAGCTATATCTAAGACTTATAGGTCTGGACTTCCCATTGTAAACCTTACTATATGCCTGCGTTAACGCTGCCTCGTTATCACAGAATATAGAAATAACAGGCATTGGCTTAGGCCATAGGGAATCTCTATTAACAGGTCTCTTAGCCATTTTGCCTCCTTGACCGCCATTGCCAAAGCAATAAACTCGGACTCCATGGTTGAATGTGAAATCAAAGTTTGTTTCTTAGAACCACAAGAAATAGAACCTCCACCTATGGTAAATATCCAACCACTTGTGGACTTTGTTTCATCTGCGTCCGTGATCCAGTTTGCATCTGTGTACCCTTCCAAAATGTCAGGAAATTCCTTGTAAGTTAATGCATAGTCCATTATGCCCTTAAGGTACTTAAGTACTCTAAACACTGCATTCCAATGGACTTTCCCGGGGTATGAGTAAACCTACTCAAAACACTGACAACAAGGTTATATCTGGTCGGGTACATTGCATGACAAACATCAAGCTGCCAATAACACTAGAATACTCCAGCTGAGAAACACATTTCCCTTCATTTGTCTTCAACTTGATAGAAGGGTCATTTGGGGTGGTAACCGGGGCACAATTCTCATGGTTAAATTTCTCTAAAATTTTCTCATATAATGAGACTGCGACAAAGAAATAGAACCCAAGGATCTAATTATTTTCATTTCCAAAATAACATTGGCTTCCCCCATATCCTTCATATCAACCGATGAAGATAGAATTATTTGATTTCCAACACGACATCTAAATCAGTACCAACGATTAACATATCATCCACATACAAACATATTATCACACCACGTCCTTCATCAAACTTAGAATAAACGCATTTATCACATTCATTTATTCTATATCCATGAGAAAGAACAACTTGATTAAATCGTTCATGCCACTGATTAGAGCTTGTTTTAAGCCATACAAATATATGATAAGCTTACAAACCTTTGTTTCTTGGCCCTTTTATTACAAACCTTCCGGTTGTTCCATGTACACCTCCTTATCTAAAACACCATTTAGAAAAGCAGTCTTAACGTCCATTTGGTGTATAATTAGTTTGTTAATAGATGATAAAGTAAACAATAACCTTATAGTGCTAAGTCTTGCTACTGGAGCATATGTGTCGACATAGTCAATCCCTTCCTTTTCTTTAAAACCCTTGGCTACAATCTTGCTTTATACTTATCAACGGATCCGTCTGGCTTAAGCTTTCGCTTAAAGATCGATTCAGCGTATTGGTTTAAACCCTGGTGGGAAATCAGTCAATACCCAAGTTTGGTTTGACATTATCGACTCCATTTTATCATTTATAGCTTCTTGCCATAGGGCAGAATCTCGAGAAGTTATGGCTTCTCGATATGTAAGAGGGTCATGTTCTGCATTATACATATGAAAGTTATCATCTTCATTTCTGCCTCCCTCAACTATAAATTGGTAGAAATCTGGACCATAGGTTTTTTCAATCCTTGCTCTCTTATTCTCCTTAGTTCACCTCCTTCCCCCATTTCCGGAGTAGGGTGAACTTGATCCTTATCAACTATATCTTCACTTTTTCGATTTCTAGATAAAAAATTCTCAAAGAATTCTGCATCTCTAGATTCTAAAATAATATTTTGACTAACGGATTCTGTTGATTCTATGGTTAAGAATCTATACGCTTTGCTATGTTGAGCATAGCCTATCAAGACACATTAGATTGCCTTTTCCCCTAATTTGGGACTTTTTGAATCGGTTAGCCTTATTAATGCCCTACACCTCCACGCCTTAAGGTGTCCAAGATAAGGTTTTCTCTTCTTCCATAGCTCATAGGGTGTGACATTAGAGACTTTGTGGGGTATACGGTTAAGTATATATGTAGAAGACATGAGTGCTTCCCCCCACAAATTCTTAAGCAAATCAAAAGTAAGTAATAAGGTATAAATCATTTCTTGCATGGTCTTATTTTTCCTCTCGGCTACACTATTTTGTTGTGGACTATAAGGAGCTGTAACTTGGTATATGATACCCTAAGTTTCAAATAGATCATTAAAGGAAAGGTATTCACCTCCCCTATCCGACCGTAAAATTTTAATCTTACGATCGAGTTAATTCTCTACTTCCACTTTGTAAATTTTAAATTTATTTAAAGCTTCATCCTTAGTCCTAAAAAGGTATGTGTAAGTATAACGTGAACAATCATCTATAAATGTAATGAAATATCTTTTTACCACCCCTTGTTAGATGACCTTCCATCTCACACAAGTGCGAATGTGCTTCTAACAATTGTGTTTTTCTCTCAACCCCTTCTGGCAATTTTAGACTTTATGCAAACTGAACATTTATCTAAACTAGGTAAAGTATTTTGAGGTATGAAACTTAATTTTACCGTACTTCTCATGCATTTATAATTGACATGACCTAGTCTAGAATGCCATAAATTACATGGAACATCAAGATAAGCAAACTTAGTATCTTTATTAGCAATAGTAAGCTTGTACAATCCATTGGTTACATTTCCCTTGCCAACATAGCTCCCTCCCTTAGTCAGAATAACACTACTGATTCAAAAAGAATCTTAAACCCAAACTGATTAAGCATGCTAACAGATTTAAGATTTTCCCTAACATTGGGAACAAATAACACATCCTTTAAGGTCAGCTTCTTGTCGGAAGAGAGATAGAGCACCACGGTTCCTTTGCCCATGACCTTAGCCGTAGATGAATTTTTCATGCAGAGATGATGCTCATCCACAACTGGCTCGAGGTCCTTGAACATATTTCTATTCTTAGCAATGTGTTTGGTTGCACCGGAGTCCACCCACCATTCATCATCTTCCCCCAACATGTTGGCTTCAGAAACCACTGCAACGAAGGCATGGTCCTTTTTCTGCCTCTTAGCCACTCGACAATTCTTTTTGAAGTGACCAATTTTTCCACACTTCCAACAAGCCTTCTTAGGCTTGTCTTGCTGGTTGGTAAAAGCAGAAGCTTGACTATCAAGCTTACGCTTAGAGCCACTAGAGGAGCCATGGTCCACAACAAGAGCTTTGGAGGACTTGTTGTCTTCTAACTCAAGTCTATCCAAGTTTCGAGAATTCTCTTCAACTTGGATATACTTGACAAACTCTTGCATGGTCATGTCATCTTTCTTTTGTTTCAACTCTTTATGACATTCTTTCTAAGCTAACGGTAATTTAGAAATTATAGTTGACACTTGGAAAGACTCGCAAGAGAGTGGCCCTCCAAAATAATTAAATTCATAATCATCTGTAATTCATGAATCCGAGTAATAACAGATTTGCTATCTACCATGCGGGAGTCAAATAACTTACTAATTATGAATTTTTTATTTCTGGCATCCTCCGACTTGTACTTGTTGTCGTGATCATCCATAGTTCCTGCGTACTTGATCTCGTACACGTCATAGAGAGTGTCAGACAGCCCTCCCAAAATGTAGCCCTTGCAGTAGGTGTCATCCTCCTCCCACTTTTGCTTTTGTTTCATGGCAGTCTACTTTATTGCTTCGTCTACAGCTTCATCCACGATAGAATTTGGAATACTGAGCATGTCGGCAATCTTTAATGTTGCAAGACAGAAATACATCTTGCTCTTCCATCGCCTGAAGAATGAGCAGTCGAACTTTGCGAGCTTGGTGATGTCGTTGATCACAGGCATCCTAGCAATAGTCTCCATCGCAGCCAAAATACTGGCTTAAGAATGTTGGAAAAATAAGGCAATAAGGAGAAAACTGAAATGAAAATGCTGAAGTTGAATGCGTTGCACTTTTTCCTTAAGACAATATTTGCTCATTTATAATCTGCTTAGGGTAGCAGCAAATATGTCTCCCAAAATAAAACAGGCGAACTCTGTTGATTATAGCATATTGCAATCAAGAGTTAGAAATTTGAGAGAGAGAGAGAGCAAGAGAGAAGTTTTCAAAGTGATAAATGACCTGACCATCAGCCCTATTTATAGACACCAAAAAATGCCTTGAACAGATGTAAACAGTTGTGACAGTTAAGTGATTCTGCAGATGTCACTTAACAATCACAATCTATAGACACAGCTAATAGGTGCACCTAATGAACTAACAAACACCATGAACATGTGCCTTTTTAATTTAAACAAAATAGAAAATCTGTTTAATTTGCCAGCAGTTACACAGTTTTTAGTCCAAAAGTCACACCCTGAGTCATGATACACGTGCGTCTCTAATAAGTAGAAATGAGAAATGAATCTGATATAAAAATAAAGAGTCATGACCCATATGTATCTCTAATAAGTAGAAGTGAAAAATGAATGTGATATCATGTCGCATAAGTAAAAGGCGATGACGTGTTGCAAAATTAAAAGGAGTAAAAAGGGAGGTATTAATAGTAGTACAAAGTGCGCCTAAAAGCCCCAATAGCGCATTTAGGCCGCCCCCGCCCCCGCGGGCGTCGGAGCTTACGCCCGCGTGCGGTTCCCCGCAGATGTGCGAGTGCATGACCATGCATACCATGTGTTTCTAGAACAATATGATATGTTACATGGCCATTTAAATACCCTTAACCTTTTTATTTCCCAGGTTATATCGGAACTCACATCATAACTCTTTTCAACCTTATTAAATGTCAATATTTGAGAGTTAATATCTTTCAATCAAATCAATCAATTTGATTGATTCTTTTTGCATATTATACCTTGTAGTACAATATTTAATAAGGTAGGTATTTATAAATGAAAAATTCCCAACATTTTATGCCTTACAAACTTCTAATTTTATTTTCTTAAATTCTTATAATTTTAAAATTAAGTTAAATAGGTATTAAATTATCATTGGTCACAAAATAACCTCTAACCCAAGATCTCTCTTTCCCTCCTCTATTATTACCTACCTGCATACTTCCCCGTGCATAGCACGGAACTTTAACTATAACACGGAACTTTAGCTAGAATGAATTTAATCAGATTTGACCATCTTATAATCGATCGTGATTTTCACGACCTGATTGTCATGATTTTAACCAACCACTTCCCATTAAGGTTCAAACTCAACCTCATTTGAGAGAGAATTTATCCTAACTTTTCTCCCTTCAACTGAGAAAGCCACTCACTTGACCGGTTTCTCCACCTAATTACTCTAGAACCGAAAAAGTTCCGGTACCCGTTTCTCTCAGGCCCCCACCCCCACCCCGACGCGATAAACCAAAATCTAGACCATATTCTACGCCGACACACCACTGGATACCAGCCCCTCCAGGAACGACCTTCCTTCTACGTCACGATCCGCCATTGATGACTCAATAATACGCAGTAGTATATTATAGGAAGAAGTCTCCGCCGTTTGCAATAATTGAATTCCACCCATTCCGCCTAGGACTCAGCTTCCCACAGTTTACCCATTTTCCATCCATAACAATCCGATATAATCACTATGTAAACCGAAAATCTCTATATCTTTTTCCTTCCTTATTTGCTCTCGATCGCATAGCAAGAATTAATGGCCTCCACGCCCCTCCCCACCAACACTTGCGATCCCTCCGTCTTTTCCCTTGAAATCCTCGTACCCAGATCCTGTTTTCAAACTTTCCTCTGAAAAAAACCTAGATTTCCCTTTCATCCGTTTCTTTCGTTTTAGAGAAAGATGAGTGTGGCGAAGTCTCAGGTATGGCAGCCTTGTAAAAAGAAGAGATCTTAGTATATTTTTGCCTTCTTTATTTTTGCATAGCGAAAATGGATGGTATCTGTATAAACAAACGGGTATTCTAGAGAGAGAAAGTTATAGATACACAGACACACGTATACTTATAGAGAGGGAGATGGCATCAAGATCGAGCGGGAGGACTAGGGTGGGGAGGTACGAGCTGGGAAGGACTTTAGGGGAGGGTTCATTTGCCAAGGTCAAATTTGCCAGGAACATGGAGACGGGCGAGAATGTGGCTATAAAGATTCTTGATAAAGAGAAGGTTCTAAAGCACAAGATGATTGGTCAGGTACATGATTCTGCAACTGTTTCTTTTTTGTGTTATTTGGGTTTGATCTTGATCTTCTTGTTAAAGTAAAAACAGAATTTTGCTGTTATGTAGATGGACTATTTTCATGTGGTTATTCTCGTGTATGGTTGACTTTTTGTTTGTGCCTGTTTGGGTGCCCACGAGAGGAAAATAGCGTGGTCGCTTGATGGTTTTCTATGAGATGCTGGTGAAGTGGACACGCAGCATCTTGGGCGAGTTAGGAGGGCATATGAGTTCGGACACTTGTTTAATTGTTTGGGAATAGAATAACTCATTTCCTTCTCACATTTTAAAAACATAAATCCAAGAAAAAGGATAGGCCACTGGCCAACTTAATCGCATAGTTGTCTTATAAATGTTCTAAATATCTGTGTGTAACTTGCAGCACAGATGTATGTTGTGAAAGGATATAAAGTAATGAGAATATGAAGGTTTAGTAGAAGAATTATTTGCAAAGGCAGTTGCATGGTTAGTTATGGTATTAGTAGGTCTAAAGCTTCCTTGGAATCTTTTAGCGTCATCATGAAAAGTACAACGATTTAGAAGAGTTTGTCCTCCCCCCAACTCCTCCTGCCTTATACACCAGGGAGAAAAAAAAAAGGAAGTAAAAGGAAAAACTGATCAATGCTTTCCCCCCTCTGCTACTCTCTCCTTTCAGTAAATTTCGTCATTTTTGAGTTTTTAGGATAGAATTCGAACATCTGAACTTGGAATTGTACTCAAATAGTAGGTACTAGCACCGTGAGCAAATCAAAGAAAATAAATAGACCAAGGACAGAAATAAAGGAAAGAACAAAAAGATTCGAAAGATTACAGTTGGTCTTGTCATGCAGTATTGTAATTGAATAAAAGTACATACCATAATAAAGAGATAAGAAATTTTACATCTACCTTAGTGAAAGATCAGCCACTTGAAGAAGCCATGAGAGATTTGATATTCTCATGAGCAAGCAAACTGGAACCACCAACAGACTTGCATCAGACACACAGGAACCTGAAAGAAGAGGAGGAAGGTAGTTTTATTTAGGAGTTTTACTTTTCGAGGAAAACGTTGGGTTGGGGGGGTGGGTGGGTTTAATTGGCACACATGATGCGCGTGCAAAATTAAACTTGTTAAACTAAAATTTGATAAAATATCAAGCATGATATATAAGTGTTTTAAATTGTGAAGACCAAACATGTCCTTAAGGTAGTTAATTAGTATTTAATGTTTTTGTTTTGTGTCATCTCTTAAGAGTTTTCTCATAATGCCAAGTGTCACCCTAGGTAGGTAGTTATGTAACACCAAAATGGCCATTCTCTTTATAAGTACTATAGATTAATCAGATAAGTGTTATTGATGAGTGAAACTAGCGAATAAATGGAAATACATGTTATGTTTTAGTGCTCCATTACGACTTACAACAAAGAACTTTTCACAAGGTGAGGGTTGACACTGTGCCATCCTTTGTCAGTCATTGCCGCTGTTCCTGTGTGGGCAGTTTGTGGAGGAGTGGGAGGGGCCTGTGGAACAATAGTTTAATAAGCAGACAGTTTATTGAACTAGAAAAAAGGATCCACTACATAGCGTGTAATTGAACTCATGACATCACAAGTCTGTAAGATATATAATTTAGCTATTGTGAAGAAATTGTGGTGGTTATAGAACACAGATTTTCATAGGGCACTAAATCACAAACAAATTCTTTTCATTTACCTCTCCCATTCATAACCATTTCATGTTTCACAAGTAAGGATGGTGGTATGCAACCATTCCACCTTTGTCGATGCATCTTGCATATACTATTTCAACATACAATCACCATATTTTGCATACAAATCCATCAAATCCTCAATGAGGAAAAACATCATAGGTTAAACAGCAAGACACCACATGGCCTTAGAAAATGAGGAATCACTCAAATGGCATTCAGTTAGAATCAGACTTTCACAAACTTGCTAAAACCTGTAAAATGAGTGCCTACCATGTACAAATAAATCAACACTTTTAATATAAAACAATTCCAGTGTAAGGATAACTCGTCTCTTACTGTTCATAAGTAAATAAAGTCTTTCCTTCTATCTGCTTTTGGCTCAATACTTTTAATGTTTTTGATGTTGCTGCTAGTTTTATGAGGGCCCAAAGCATTTTTCAGATTACACCTGTGTAGATCTATTAAATAGAGAAGAACATGAGCCCATGAATGTGGTTGCTATTTGTAACATACTGCTTGCTAAAAACACTTTGATTAGTTGCCTGTTATCAGTAATGGCATGACAGGTAATGAATTTTAGACTTGTGTAGTTTAATAATAATGTCCTCGAGCCAATGATGAACTCATTTTCGAGATCCTTGATACTAACATTTATGCTTTCGGATGGTTTTATTTTACGTGCATAAGAAATTGTTTTGCTTTTTGTTATCTTTCACAATATCATGAGTGATATAGGAATGGTGTTTGAGCTTTTGCAGATTAAACGTGAAATTTCAACAATGAAATTAATCAGACACCCAAATGTCATCCGTATGTATGAGGTTAGTTTGGACTATTTAAGCTGGCTCCCCTGCAATTTAGACATAGTTTGCTATGTCTCCGTCGTATATCTGATGGCCTTAATAAGATGCCGTAGACCTTTTGACTAACTCAAGGCCCTTCTGCACAGGTAATGGCGAGCAAGACAAAGATATACATTGTTTTGGAATTTGTTACTGGTGGTGAACTCTTTGACAAAATTGTATGTTGTTTGCTGCTTTTGTTGCGCATTTACTTGCCATGACGATTTTCTTCTATGTAAATAGCGGCAATGTGGGACTTTATACTATTATTTTGTAGCAGGCTACTAAAGGTAGGCTGAAAGAAGACGAAGCAAGAAAGTATTTTCAGCAGCTAATTAATGCAGTGGATTACTGCCATAGTCGTGGCGTTTTCCACAGGGATCTTAAGGTGATAATTTTTTTTAATATAATATTCCTGCATTAATGTTCTGGCAGTTTCTTCAGTGGTCATAGTGTGTTAATTTTAGAGGAAAGGTTCCAATCAGTATGGTGTATTGTATGGTATAGACCCCAATAATATGGTTTATAATTTACAGCCGGAGAATCTTCTGCTGGATGCTAGCGGAGTTCTCAAAGTTTCAGATTTTGGATTGAGTGCACTACCTCAACAAGTTCGAGTGAGTATGGTTGTTACTTTTTCTTATTCCAAAAGTATTTATTGGTCACGTCATCCACATCCACTAGTAAGAGATGTGTGCATCAGGCCGCTGTGATTGTCCTTCCTAGTACGCCATTCCATTGCTTAACTTTCCTGCTTGTCCAATACAAATTATTTGACAACTCTACACGATTTATTTTGTGCGAAATAGTTCAAAACTGAGTTTTTGAGTCCTTTTTGTTTAGGAAGATGGGTTGCTACACACTACCTGTGGAACACCAAATTATGTTGCCCCTGAGGTACATTTTTAGCTTGGTGAAATTTAAATCTACCGCCATCAGAATCAACAGTATCGTTTCACATTTGTGGTTGTTTCCTTTATAGGTGATCAACAATAAAGGTTATGATGGAGCTAAGGCAGACCTGTGGTCATGCGGTGTAATCCTTTTTGTCCTGATGGCAGGATATTTGCCTTTTGAAGAATCCAACCTCATGGCATTATACAAAAAGGTGAGGCGGCATTCTTTGCTGTTTCTTTTTTGTTCTTCTGAACACTATATATGGTTCTTCTGTTCTTTTGACAAAGTATGTGCGTACCTATCACCTACTGAGCATTATGTATCTTTGACGTGAATCAAACATATTAAAGTACTGTTTCTTTGCTATATACATAAACGTTTTTTTCCTATCTTATAATCATTGGCAGTCCACTTTGCGGCTGGCTGTCTGTAGACTTCATAGTGCTTTGACCACTCAAACATCAGAACTTGAAGCACTTGTAGAGGATGAAGTGATGTACGATTCTACGTGCATTTAAGCAATTGTTGTACTGTTGTAAATCTAGTATTTAGCAGAATTGACACGTAAAATTGAAATAATTATCTTATCTTCAAGTTAACTGCTAGATGCAACTGGCATCTTGAATTTGCTCTAGCAGTGATGGTTATGTTTTGTAAAAAGAGTTACATAGTGGTTTACTTCGATTACGCTTATTTGTTTACCTTGACAATACTGTCAAAAATGGCCTCATGACTTTTTTGTAATATAGAATTGTTATTAGTTTATGCATCTCTTCTCTTATCCAAGTCTGCATTAAAGGTTGAAATCAAAGCCCCATAAAGCCTAAACATGGTTGCAGATATTTAAGGCTGACTTCAGTTGTCCTCCGTGGTTTTCATCAAGTGCAAAGAAACTGATCAAGAGAATCCTGGACCCTAATCCCTTGACAGTATGTTGACACTTGCTTTATCACAATTTCGGTTCATTTTTCGTTAAAGACATATGGTTCTTTTGGTTGACTTATATTGATTGTTTCTCTTACAATTATGCAGCGAATCCCTATTGCTGAGGTAATTGAAAACGAGTGGTTTAAGAAAGGATACCAGCCACCCAGGTTTGAACAAGAAAATGTTAGTCTGGATGATGTGGATGCTATTTTTGATGAATCAGGGGTAAGCACTATCTTTTCTCCTGCATTTTCATACTATGAAAGTTCTATCTTTTTTATTTACTTTGCATTCAGGAATCTCCAAACCTTGTGGTGGAGAGGCGGGAAGACCGGCCACCAGTGCCTGTCACAATGAATGCTTTTGAGCTTATATCTACATCACAGGGTCTCAACCTCAGCTCTCTTTTTGAAAAACAGATGGTATGTTTAGAAGCTCTGGTTATTAGACTTGAAAGTGGGATCGGAAAGCTATTATCTCTATGGGTTCCATCAGGATACGTGTTCCAATCCTGATTGTTGAACTACCTTTAAATAATGTGTACCTTCAAAGTGGGTTTAGTTATTTAGATAGGTGATAGTACGCTATTAATTTGCTTGTATTTAAAGTTTTTCTGATCACAAACAATACGTGCGGATACAGTTTACAACTTGTCAAATTCAACTAGTGAAACTCAATCCTGTAAAAACATAAATGACCAACTGGTGTGACTTAAGATCTGCTTTGCTCTCAAGCTTTTTCCATATTATGAAGCTTATCATATCTGACATTTTTTTTATGTCCAGGGGCTTGTTAAACGGGAAACAAGATTTACGTCCAAATGTCCTGCTAATGAGATAATCTCAAAAATAGAGGAAGCTGCTCAGCCTTTGGGGTTCGATGTGAAGAAAAATAATTATAAGGTGCACTCCTACATCTATTCATTCGTGATTGTATTGAAGATATCGATCTGAGAGCGCCTTTAGTCGTTCGAGAATTGCTTGATTCTCCTGAGTCCCTTTTCAGTGTCATGTTTTCTAATCTCAGCCTACCACATGTACGCAAGTACGAGACTTTCCTGTAACGCCCATGGTGAAGTAAACATTTTATTTGATATGCTTTCTTAAAGATTGTGCAATATTGGAAGTTTCAACAATAGGCGTTGGCATTGTATTTGATGCTCTTTTGAAGTCTCTGCTTTGGCAAGCTTGACACTGAAAGTGGCCAGAAAGAGCATATGTTTGATAGAGTTATGTGAAAATGTTGAGTTCATCCGCTGTATGCATGCCACCGTGCTCGGCTAGAGCTTAATGAGCTTATAACGCAGTTCTATTTGTCATGCATCCAGCTTAAGCTTCATGGGGAGAAGACTGGGCGTAAGGGTCATTTATCTGTTGCCACAGAGGTACGTAAACTCAAGTATTTTCAGGAGTCCCCTTGTAGCAAAAGCACCTGGATATATCTAGAGCAGAATTTTTTCAACTGTGTCTACATGATTTACTGAACCAGATTTTTGAGGTGGCTCCCTCGCTTTACATGGTTGAGCTTCGCAAGGCTGGCGGGGATACCTTAGAATTTCACAAGGTATGGCTTTAAATTTTATTGCAGTGGTGACATTTATGTACAGGTATTGGAAAACTGATTATGGAACTTTTTTGCATAATTTCCGACCATAATGATTTGCCAAGGACATTATAAATCTACCTCATATATATGGTCCTTAAATCTTTGGAATTGTTACAACCACATCATTTTTTTTTTCAGTTTTTAATGAAATAGCATAGCCCAATGTCATATTTTCTATTATCCACTGATTTATGACTATCCTCGCATGGTATTTTTCTTGACCACCACTGTTCCACATGGGCCACTTGTGCGACCTATTCCATTTTGCAACTCGTAAAACCGCTTTATGAACGTAGTTTTTTGGGAGGTCAGGGGTGCGGAAGGAAGGGGTAGGTGGTTTCGTTATATTTGGTAGATGCTCTAGGCTTATCAGAGCAGTAGATAGTGGCCGCACGGAGGATGGCTACTACCTCTGGTCCAGTACTCTTATACACGCATTATACATTACCAAAACAAGTTTGAGGTAAGTGGTATATTGAGCCAAAATGGTTATGATCAGCTAGCCCGTGCATGAGTTGAAAATTGCTTATATTGCAGAGAACATATACTGGTGCATCCTGGTTACTAGCTTGGCACGGATCAAAGGAGCACTTTGCATCAGTCTTTGTCATATCTCGCATTCTCTCTGTGTGAATGTGCATCTGTTTATGCTTATAAGCTTTTCTTTGACCTTGTATTTACGAGTTTGCGTCTTATTCTGATTACACAGTTCTACAAGAACCTCTCAACTGGGTTGAAAGATATCGTGTGGAAAACAGGAGATGAAGCGAAAGAAAATAATGGTAAATATTTGCTGGCTAGGAATTCAATGTAGCATTGTGTAATGGTTCTTAAATGATACTGATGGATCATTTTAATTGCTTCACTGGTTATAGAGTGAAATAATTCACCAGCAAGCATTAGGTCTGAGATGTTGAGATATCTATGTGTGGTTGTAACTGCTTTTTGTTAGAGGGTGTTTGGCATTGTTAAACCTCCTCTGATTGCATATTCTTACTACCCGAAATATACCTTTGAGCTATGTTACATGGACTCTTCAAAATGTGTGAAGTATCCGTGTTGGACACTCGACACTTGGACATGGGTATAGGATATGTGTCTGACATCTCCCATAGGGTATGCCACTAGGAACACTATGTAATGTTTCTTTTAGTTCATTATTGTTTTGAGATGATCTCAGTTCTCAATTAAAATGGTATGCATACCATAAAACAATATGTAAACTACGGAATAACTAGGAAACAAGAATAGGTGGGAATATTTTGCCATGTCCCCGTGTCTTGAATTTTGAAAAATTGACGAGTCCGACACTTGGACACGTTTCCGACTCGGACACTCGTACCAAGTCCATGTAACATAGCTTTTGAGCATTTTGCAGGAATTTCTGTGAGGTGAGAGTATAAATTTTGTATGTGAATGACTCGGACCAATAAGAAAGGGGCAGTGTGTTTTTGCCATAAATCTATCTTTCTAATGTACCAAATTATTTCAAAGTTAGCGATGTCCAGTTAATTTACTGTTTTGACTCTCCTCATACTTGTGCAGGTATGGCGTCATCTTGATTTTATGGAGTATGCCCGTGGATGTGTAAACTTTGCCGATCATCAGTGGTTCCAAATGTATAATAAGGTTGCTGTATTGTATCGTGATTGTTCTAAGTTATCGGGTAACATTTGTGGCTGCAGGTTCTCTCTTTTTTTCTGACATTGTGAAGTAGAATTGCGAATTCTTTAGTGTTGATTGGTTTCTGGCTCCGAGGATATGTCAACATCATTCGTTTAGACCTCCATGTTGTCTGAGCTGCTTTCTGGATTTTCAGAAGGCGGTTCTATTATTTGCCACAATTAACTTTAATTGATGTTATTATGTGCCAAAATTGTTATCATCAAACGATGGTGTTATATCAAGGGTTTATCTTGTATCTTGTTTGAAGAAGTTTTCACACGGGCAACCATGGCATTGAAAGCCTCTCTTTTGAATGACTAGCTCAGGGCATGTTGCGTTGCTTGCGCCCTGCTTCCCTCATCGAAAACATCTCTGATGACCCAAGGACCTGAGGTGTTCAGCTGAAAGCATGGCAATGGCGAGAGAAGCTGCAGAAGTGAGCATGTTGAAACATGTTTTGATAGTTTAACACCAGTGAAAGATGTTTTAGACCGTTGAGACAGATGCTTTTGGTGGCTTCTTCACCACTGGCCACTGAATGACATGTGTCTGATAGCTTACCAAGGATATACGAATCATAATAGGATCTCGAGGTTGGTGATCTTACCATGTTCAGTTGTTTTTTCAAAGAAGCCAAGAATTTTGGGAACTTGACTTGTCTTTCAAAATCAAATTCATAGCTTCAGCAAAAATATCACTTTCTTTTCACCTGTTTTTTAAGAATTTAATGAACACTTTGCCTTTTCTTTATCCTGATTACGACACTAATGAGGAGACCTCTTGTTTTTGTCGTAAATAGTACCAGTAATACTGATATCTTTACTTAGATGTGACAAAAAAAGATCCGGACCCGCGGCGGATCAGTCCGTACCCAAGCATGAAGACCCGTTTACACCAGACCTGTTCTCGAACCGGCCTATAATATCCGGGTGAGTCCGGGTTCGGATATGATTTACCCGGATTACCTGTATTTTTTACTATATAAGTGCATGTTAGGGTTCACTCTTTTTTCTATCTCGTATCTCTCTCTCTCTCTCTCTCTCTCTCTCTCTCATGTGACAACACTCTATCTGACGACGGCGTTGCTCTATCTACGACGTTGCTGCTCTCTCATGATGTCGCTCTCTCCATCGACCACCGAGTTACGCCAGATTCTTCTACGACGCGCTCTCTCCATTAATTACCGAGCTACGCTAGATTCTCTTATGACGTCGCTCCCTCCGTCGACGAAGATCTGCCGCAGATCCACCTCCAATATCTCTAATCGGATCCGCCACAACTCCGCTGTCACGTCTCTTATCAGGAAAGATAGATAGTACATAAGTTACAGCAAATACCAAAGTGGTCTCCGATCGACTTTGATAGCTTTGTTAGGCTTTCTGTTCTTAGCGAGTATTATTTTAATTTACCAGATATTTTTTTTAAAGATTTGTTTGTATTATTTATGTTTATTTTTTGATGTACATAGTTAGGGCTGTAAATGAACCGAGCTGTTCACGAACGGTTCGTGGTTCGTTCTTCACAGAACTCGTTCGTGTTTGTTCATATAATATACGAACCGAACATGAACAAGTTTTTAGGGCTTGTTTATTAAACGAGCCGAACATGAACACACTAAAATATTCACAAACATATTCGCGAACAGCTCGTCTAAATAATAAATTAATTATAATATATTTACAAAATTAATGATTACATAAATCACATAAATTAAATTTTAAAGTGGAGGCAGCCCAAAATCCCAAGCCTTTAAGTCAACCCAAAACCCCAAGCCCTTTTATAAAAAAAAAAGCCCAACCCCTAGATAAGCCCAAACACTTGAAAACCCTAACTATATAAACTCAAACTAAAACCTAAACCAAACAAGACACACTCACTCACATAGCCGCACTCTGCACTCACTCACACAGCCGCACTCTTCGTCCCCTACCTTGCCACACACACAAGCAGATCGCGCATAGACCCTCTCTCTCTCTCTCTCTCTCAGTCTTCACAAACGAACATCACGCCGCTGTCTTCGCCGCTGTCATCTCCCACCCAGTTGCCGGACTCAACCTGCCGTCGGGTTCAACCGTTCAACTTTTAAAGCTGCAAAGCTATCGCCTTCAAAGCCAAGTTTCCGATCTGCGCCTGCAAAGCCAAGTTTCCAATTTGCAAAGTTATCGCCTGCAAAGCTAAGGGCTTAACCTCGAATGCATCGATCTGTGTTTTTTATTTATTCTGCATCCCTCCTGTATCTTCTATTTATAATTTTTTATTAATTATGCTTGAACGATTTGAGAATTTTGAGTAATTTTAGAGATTGATTGGAATCGAACATGAATGCGAGCCGAGTCATCGAACTCGAGTTCGGCTCGTTTGTTAAACGAGTTAAGCGAGCCGAGTCCGAGTCTCACCCTCACGAACTCGAGCCGAGTTCGAACATTAATATTTTGGCTCTTAACGAACTCGAGCCGAGCTCGAACATGTCCAAATTTAAACGAACCGAGTTCGAACACACCCATGTTCAGCTCGAACTTGATTCGTATACAGCCCTATACATAGTATTTTACTACTCTGTCGTAGAAATTAATTTGTAGGTGATTTCTTGGAGTTTGTGTTAAGATGTTGTGCTTATTCGGATTGAGATGATTGTGTTTGGATTGAGATGATTAGTAGCAGCAATACAGAAGAAGGAAAAAAAAATACTCGAAAAGTATAACTCAGTAAATATCCATTAATAAAAAGATAAAAGAATTAAGTATTTACTTGCGGGTAATACCCGACCTGTCTTAGTAGGATAGGGGCACTAAAAAATTCTACCCGAAAAAAAAAAAAAAAATCGAAGCCCGGCTGGATTTTACTTGTAATCGGTACTCGTTTGTCGGGCATTACTTTGCCCAATCTTTGAAATCTTATTTCGGCCAATGAATTAGAAGAAGATTGCCAGGTGTCACTTAAAGAAGGGATAGATAAGAATGGGATGAAGTACCACCCTCTTTTCACACCCACAGTCCCACACACACCAGTAACCATGCGAGCAGCATTCCATTCTTCTCTGTGCTCTTCTCCACATACACCATCACCAAACTTCCAAGAACCAGACAATCTTCTAACAACAAGACCCAAAACCCTCCTCCAAACACACCCGCCCTGCTCACCAGCCCACACAAACCTATCCCTTCAGTTCAAGGAGAAGATCCTGTGCCTTGAAATAATGGGTGTTGATGCAGGCAAGGCACTGTCCCTCAACCCCGCCTTCCAGACGGCCACCTTGGACTCCATCCAAGCCATTTCTTCAATCCAAAGGCATATACCAGAAAGACCTCCCCAGAATCTTCGGCATGTGCCCCAAAATCCTGACCTCTGACATCAAATCTGAGTTGAGCCCAGTTTTCAGGTTCCTCTACTATGACCTGAGAGTCCCATAGCATAATTTCAGGAGGGTTTTCAACAAATGTCCAAGATTGCTTGCTTGCAGTGTCAGAGACCAGCTCAAGCCGGCTCTGTTTTATCTCCAGAGGCTTGCGTTTAGGGACTTGGAGGCACTGGCTTACCAAGACTGCGTTTTGTTGGTTTCCAGTGTGGAAAATACTTTGATTCCTAAGCTGAATTACATAATGAGTTTGGGATTTTCAAGAAGTGATGCAATTGGAATGGTTTTGAGATGTCCAGGGCTCTTGACATTTAGCGTTGAGAACAATTTCAAGCCCAAGTTCGAGTATTTTGACAAGGAGATGCAGGGTAAAATGGAAGAGCTGAAGGAATTCCCACAGTACTTTGCTTTTAGCTTGGAGAAGAGAATAAAGCCCAGGCATATGGAGGCTGTGGAGAACGGGGTGAAGATTCCTTTACCACTGATGCTCAAGACCACTGATGAAGAGTTCTGGGATTTGATAAGGCAGAGAGATGGATAAACATTTAAAGCCTCTCTTATAATTTGTAACATTTCGTTGCAGTGTAAATTCAGACAATCTGTACTTACTGAGGAATGGTAGATTACGTATTGCTTATGTTTCTCTATGCTTTCTTTTCCTGTTGTGATGAAATGCAGAACTGAGCTTCCTTAATTTTTACCCCTTGTTTTTGTTATTTTTCAGAGATACCAATAATTTTCACCACCTTAAACACTCCAATTGTCATCATCTCCATTTCCACCCTACGATGTCACTCAATCCAGGATACAAACTTGCATTCCTGAATACATTTTGTAAGCTGTTTGACTCCCACATCACAACGAAACACCAGACTAATTCAAGAGAGCGAACACTTGAATGAGCTTTTAACTACTTGTTTTAAGCACAAATCTATGAAGCTTATCCACGCATTGCCTTGACGGCTCCTTATGGCAATCCGCTAATCCATGCCGTCTCTCTGTAGTTCCAAAAGCTGAAATGACAGTTCTATTTCCTTAGCTGAGGATGCACCGTGTCCTCGGAGATAAATGCAGCCCAAGCGTCCTACAACGTACAAACGATCTCTACCATTAGAATTTCTACAGGCAACAACCACCGTTCAGATACAACTGGTACTGTGATTAGGAATTATTCTCTGAAATAAGAAACTGTGATGGAGAACCAAAGTTCACCTGGAGGATTGGGAATGCCTTATCTGCAATGTACTTTTGTGGAAGAGTCGCCCCTCTTTGTTGCAATTTGTCAGGGTGCAGACACAGTCGTGCTTTCTGATAAGCCTTCTTCACATGTGAGCTTTCTTTGAGGTTTGTTAGAGGGATGGGTCGCCAGCCACTGTTAGGCCATAGAATCTAAGAGCAACACCAAACATAGAATAATAAGCTTCAGTCACTTCACGTAATTACAAGTATCTATTTTGCATCTAGGAGTCATACATGATGTAGAGTTGAGAGCAGCAACTGGATGTTTGCTTCCTTGCCATCAGACCACAGCTTTACATCTTCATCCAATAATTCCATCTCGATCTGTACTTCACATAAAGCAAGAATTTGTACTCAAAATCTTGCAACTGGGTCAGAGTAGGATGAAGCCGGGTAAGATCAAGTGGAAAGTAATATTGAGATGTCTAAAACACAAGGGTAAACATACTTTAAAAATTGACACCATTTACTTCTCCCAGACTACAGTATTGGCATGCCTTTGGTTCTTTGCCCTTGAAGACTTAACATCATGATTGGAAGGATTAGAAACATCAGTCTTTTAAATCTAGAAATCCAACTACATATCCAAGAACTTTATCCTATTTGTTACTTCATCCTAAATATTATCACGGCACGGGAAAATAGGCGACCGAGAAAACTACTTTCATGTTACTTTGTGTTAATCAAACAACAGAAGTAGTTTGCATGTCTTTAGGCATATAATGTTAGCGGCTTAGCGACATTATGCTGAAATAATGCCTGTAAAATCTGATACTCACGACGTACAACAGAAACTGCATCCCTTTCCAGCATGCGGAAAAGAAGTGAAGAAATATTTGTTTTGGTTAGTAAAGCAATGCAATAGTGAGCTTACGTCTCTTTTCAACTCTTCATTTTCTTCTTCCCTTGCACACTTGCTTGGGCTGTTATCCTGCAGTAGGGAAGGAATAATCAATGTAGTTTCCTTTCCATCCAAAAGGAACTTCAAATTTGATGAAGAAAAGTAGATGGTCAAAGGTCTAGACAAACTGGATATGCAAGCCTAATGCCTTCTGTAATCTCTTTATCACACTTCTCGACATGATATACCGCTCCCTGGATTGCGATGTTGAAAGAGGCTATTCCCATGTCAGACTACGGAAACCAGTGTTGTGCCCGACCCCGACATTGGTTAGAGTCAACGATTCTGGAGTAACCGCTTATTCTAAATTTCTTTTGATTTGTTAAGTCAGAGGCAGTATTTACATCAGTTTCTATTGTTCTTCAAGCAGGAGCATCTTTTAGAAATGAATCACTATTATGTTCAATTTTCCATTCATTCGCATTTGGTACCATTCTTTCAGTTCCTACACCCTTCCGGCCTCCCTCCCCCGTCAAAAAGAAAAAACACATTACCTCAGGTGATTGCATTGATCCATATCTGCCTGTTTGCTCATCTGGAGAATCATGTGGATTGGCCGTTTCTGCAGCATTTACCCAGAAAATGGTAAAGAAAGAATTTAGTAACCTCATGAACTCCACAAATTTGAAATTCACAATCAGACAAAGCTACTACATCACCTGCAGACTCCTCTTTCTCATGTTGTCCCCTACTCCAATCTTTCTCTGCACTTTGTCTCTGGCACTTCTCTTTAGCCCATGCAATTGCATCATCAATGGCAAGTGCTTCACTTGACCCGACCCTATGGTTAGAATTGATCTCAATGACGTAGGAGCTCATAACTTCGTCTTCTTCTTCCTCCATGCTTTGTTCCTGAAACCCTTCATCTTGAACTTTGTTGGCTTTGACATATTGGTCCTGACAAATTGAGGACACTGCGGATGAAGGGGAATTGAGTTCTATGTCATCGACAGATATTTTGACGCTGCCATAAGAATTGGGCTCATGACTTATAGTTTCTGGGGAGGAGATGCGTCTCGATAATCCAAAGCTTGAGCCTTTGAAATTGTCCTCGTAGTCATTTTCTTGGCTAACGACGAAGGAAGGATGGTTGCACGAAAAATCTGCCACTCCTTGCTTCCTTGGTCGTCCCTCGTGCACTATTGTTGATGAGTTCCATTTAGGAAAGTTTAGTGGCCTTCACAAAAGAGCACAATTTTTGTCAAGAAGGCATGATTGTGTAGCTATAATTCAATCAGTTAAAACAAGAACATCACGTTCCAGCTGTTTGTATCTGGAAAGACTTTTTGAATAATTGCAGCAGGTACAAAGATAGCTTTCCCCCGTCCCCTACTTTTGAAGGATTAAGCATTATTGCCGATTTTTCTCAAAATTGCTCGTGTGATGCATGGTAGGTACTGTACTACTGTTGCATAAATGCCGGAAAAAAAAAATCATAATCTTCACTGGTAAAATTTACAGTAAATTCAGCTCAAGCCAAGCAGGCTTCCTCATTTCTAGAAGCACACATGTAGTCTTCTTGACTCCTCAATGCAAGCTTCGTTACAGTGTTTAGATATATCATTAATCACTAAAACTTCGTACAGTGTCTTGTTAATACTACTCCTAGGGCTTCATAATCAATTCATTTCTTCTTCTAGACTACAAGCTTCAATATGCAGTTAGAAGGCAGACTACTGAAACAGTCATCAACAAGTCCACTCCACGAGGTTCAACAGAAGACTAGGAAATTGTGAGACACAAGCCTAAGTAATTCTATCTAGGGCAATAAAGAAAAAAAGAAGAACACCGAAAACAAATAACTTTAACTCAAAGATTCATCATAATCATACATTAACCCAAGTTACGTTTTAGGTACTAAGTTCATAAAAAGTCAAAAGAGGAAACTCGGTTAAACGGTCACTACCTGAGCTTGGAAGCAAAGGAAGCAAACACAAGGTCGTCGTCGGCCACCGCCGACCGAAATGGACTGAAGTCCTCGGAACTCAGCACGGAAGACGAGTTCGACCTCGACTTGGCCACCGAGTTGGCCTTCGATCTCGACCTCGATCTCCTCAAACCCTCCACGTCCTTCCCAAATATATCACTGTAAAACTCCTCATTTCTCCGTCCACCACCATCACCACCACTTGCCGGAATTCTAAACTCCGGCAAGCTCCTTCCATTCCTGCCGGCAGCCGTGCCCTCCGTCTTTCTGAATATCTCCTCGTAGAAGAAGGTGGTCGCCGGGACGTCTGTCCCGCCGGGGAAGTGGTGGGTCATGACGCTGCGTGGCGGTCCGCCAAACACGTCGTTGAAGTCCTCCGGGCAGAGGGTGGCGGAGTCGCCGGATATGGCGCTGCGGCGGGAGGTGTCTTCAGTCGATCTCCGGTGAGGTGGGTTTTGTTTTCTTGTGCTCGTTGTTGGCCCCATCCGCATCCTCCATGACTCGTCCATTTTTCCCGGCGAATGCCCTGCTCCGGCGAGGTTCGCCTGGGATACACTTAAACGTCGATTTCAAGCTGCTTGGTGGATTTTTTTTGCGCATTGTACACCGAGTGTGATGATGGTTTCTCATTTTATACAGTGCTGTAGACGATGATCATGGTTTGACACGCTTGCTTACCTGGAAAAATGATTTGATTGATTTTGGGCCCAAAGTTTTTTTTTTTTTTTTACCTTTGGTGGAATTTTCAATGCGTTTCAAATGCAACATAGATATAATCTTTTTTTTGGTTGTAAATAAAAATATATTTTAGGTAAACAAAGTATACAACATACAGCTAAGAAGTTAAAGAGAATGACAGACTCATCTGACAAACTACAAAATTAAGAGTAAAAGACAAAACTGGATGATCAGCCCATCCAGAAGCTTTACAAGATTGAACATTATGAGAACTCAACATGCTATAGTAGCAAAATATCACAGAAGAACTCACAAAATGTACTAGCTTAGTTAAGACCAGGGTAGCAACATCTTGTATAAGATCTATCCACTCTTGTTGAGAACCTCTACCTGTCTGAGTGGCAAAGAAAGCTAGCGTAGATGGTAGAGCCAAAATACTGTCTTTTCCTCAGCTAATATGGATAGAATGAAACCTTCTACAGCTACGTCGCAAACAAGAGATAGGTTTGGAACTATGAACATCCTGCATGATCGGACGAGTCATCTGTGTCAGGAGATCAGTGTGAGGTTGCAGACATATAGCATGTAAATAACAAAGGAGAATTAAGCCAACAAAGAGCTAAATGCAAAGCAGATGCCATCGCATTGGAGAAATCCTCCTGAACAATCAGATCAATACGAGTAGCAAAAGGCATCCAACTTAATTTAAAAAGGACCAGACCTATACCGAACCTCGAACCTAGCACGATTCATGCACAGACACAACACAGAATATAGGTGGTGAAAGTAAAGGACATGTGCATGTGTCAGAGAAATGAATAGGATATAAGGGATATAAGGGAGGGAAAAAACGGTAAGACCTAACATGAATCACATAATCATCCAGACGATTATGTTTCAATATGTTTGCCAAGACCCACGCGAACTAGAAACCAAGCTAAGGAAAATGGCAAAGTCTGGAAGACAGAGTCATTTGGAGCTTTCCAAATGAGTCATAGCACTATCACAATCCAGACAATACATAATAAGTCTTCCCCATGAGAATGAATAGGCAAAGTTAGCTAGTGGCCAATCCACTGTGGTAGTGAAAGACTATGAGTATCATCTGGTCTTTTGTGTAACAACAAGACATTCCACAAATCCTTAATACAGTAACATTCCAAGTAATGACGATGAAGAGTTTCAGATTCGATAGAGCATAAAGGGCATATATCCAAAACATGGCAGCTTCATTTAGCTAGTTCAGAATGCAGAGGTAATCTTTGATGCATCAATTGCAAAAGGAAAAATTTAAGTTTCTAAGGAATCAGTAAAGTCCCCAGTTTTTTTTTGCCAAAAGCAAGGAAGCAAAATAGGAGATGGAGGGTGCAAGTCACTAGACCTATCGTGAATATATTATAAGCATCACTGACTGAAAATTTTCTATTCTTAAAAAATGCCCAGTTAAGTAAGTTTAAAAATTTGGGCAACAATATTCGAAAGGAACAACAAAAGGATACATGCCATATTCCAAGTACAAGAGTGCATGAGGAATAAATCACTAACCTTCCAATGTGCATTTCTACTATTATTATAATGTATTAACTCTGAAGGTGGAACGTTGGGTAACCTCCAATCTATCCAAATTGAGATCGAGCGGCCATCCCCAATATGGCATTGAACTCCCTGCATCAGAACTCTGTGACCAACTCGTAGGCTAGGCCATACCCACGAACTAGCCCTAGGACTTCCAATCTGAAGAAAATTATGTATGAAAATATCTTCCTTTAAAAAGTTGCGCAATTAAGGTGTTAGGCATGGACCAGATTTTTCAGGCTTGCTTAGCTAATAACACTTCACTAAAAGTACGAAAACTATGAAAAACCCAGTCTGCCTAAACTTTTATGTCAGCCACGCTATGAGATGCTGCACCCGACCACCAAAAACATGGAAGTATTTGATCTAACTGCCGGTAGGGCTGTATACGAACCGAGTTCAAGCCGAACATAGGTGTGTTCGAACTCGGTTCATTTAATTTTTGGTATGTTCGAGCTCGGCTCGTGTTCGTTAAGAGCAAAAAATTCAATGTTTGAACTCGGCTCGAGTTCGTGATTGAAGAACTCGGGCTCGACTCGTTTAACAATACGAGTCGAACTTGAGTTCCGAAACTCGGCTCGTGTTCGAGTTCAACATCCAACAAATCCCTAAATCCCTAAATCTGCAAAAAGGAAATCTTCAAATCTTTCAATCTAATCAAGCTAAAATGAATTAAAAGTGATATGATAGAATATATAAGAAGGATGCAGAATAAAACACTACAAATTAAATAATTTCTTGGAGATCTTGATCTATTGGCGATGAAAACAAAGAAATGGCACCGTTGATGCATGCGCCGGCGACGGGGAGATGATGACTTCGAAGACATACGCCGACGACGGTTAGATGAAAACTTCAAAGACATGTGACAGCGAGATGATGACTTCGAACTTCGAAGAGATGCGATGATGGCATCGTAGACAGGCGGAGACGGCGTCGTTGACGGCGTCGAAGCCATGATGTGCATGCGTGGAGAGGGAGAGGGAGAGAGAGAGAGAGAGAAATAGAGAGAGAGAAAGGCGGGGTGGAGAGGGTATGTGCGATCTGTGAGGTGTGTGTGTGTGACGGGAAAGGGATGGAGAGTAGACGGCCGCAACAGTGGCCTGTGTGTGCTTTGTATGTGTTTAGGTTAGGTTTTTAGTTTATATACTTAGGGTTTCTTAGATGTTGTGCTTCACATATTGGGCTAATCCCATGGGCTTGGGGTTTTGGGCTAATTAACTTTAGGACCTCAGTTTAAAGTATTAAGTTGTATGATTATGAAAATGTTAATTTTTAAATATATTATAATTAATTTATTATTTAGACGAGTTATTCGCGAACACGTTTGTGAACATTTTGGAGTGTTCATATTTGGCTAGTTTAATAAACGAGCTCTATAAACTTGTTTGTGTTCGGTTCGTATATTATATGAACGAACGCGAACGAGTTTTAAGGAGAATGAACCATGAGTTGTTCGTGAATGGCTCGGTTTATTTACAGCCCTAACTGCCGGCATACCCAGATTGAGAATTTATGCACAGACCTATAATGAGTAAGGAGTAAGGAGTAAGGAGTAAGGATAATAGTGAATGAATGATAGTGGCTCTACCAGCTTTGTTTAAGAGTAAGCCTAACCAGTAAGCATATTTGTCTTGAACACAGTGGATGATACTAGTAAAAATTTCTTTCTGAGTTAGCAACCACATCAAGTTGTATTCCTAGATACTTTCCAAAACCTGATTTTATCTGAAAAGAAAGATCCCTCTCAATCCGATCTTGATGTGCAATAGAGGCATTAGGATTGACAGATAGGCTAGACTTAGACCAATTGATGCTTTGACCTGATATACTACACTAAAAGTCTAAAATGCGACGCAGCACCTTAACCTCATTATTGAAATTCCTTTTAAGACTTAGGAACAAATAAATGTCATCAGCATATCAAATGCGAGATTGAAGGGGTAATTCAGTCATAACCCCGACTTTAATTCTTGAAATGCGTCCACAGTTTTTTGCATGATCAAAAGCAGTTGAGAGCACCTCTGAACACAGAATGAAAAAGATTGGTGAGATGGGATCTCCTTGTCTAATTCAACAGGGAGGTAGAAAATGAGGAGCAAAGCACCATCGACTAAAATAGAGAATGAGACAGTAGTAATATATTGCATTATCAGTCATACCCAAACAGAAGGAAACCCAATTCCATGGAGGACATCTTGGACATAGTCCCAGTGCAATCAATCAAAGGCCTTGCTCTTATCCAATTTAAATGCCAAAATAATAGAGCATCCTTTCGATCACCACCGGACACAATCAATAAGCTCTTGTGCCACAATTACATTATCCAAAAGACAATCACCAGCAACGAAGGCATATTAGAAAGGAGAGACAATGTCACTAAGAAGAGGTTTCAGCTTATTAACTATGACTTCAGAAATGATTTTATAAATCACATTACAAAGCTGATAGGCCAGAAATCTACTGTTGTCTAAAGGGAGGCTAATTTGGGTATGAGAGAGAGGAAGGTAACATAAACTTCACGAAGCATTCACCTAAAATTAAGAAAAGAACAAAATCCTTTAGTGATTGAGGGCCCCAGGATAACCCAACAGTTTTGAATGACCATGGACATAATTCCATCTCGTCCTAGAGCTTTAAGAGCACATATCTGAAAAGTAGCCACTTTAATTTCTTCAGCCTTTAAGGCTAGATGTAGATGCTTAATATGTTGAGGTAGAGGAGGCCGAATTGGAAAAAAATTCAGACAGCACATATGATGGGTGACCAATAGGCAGAAGAGCTAAAAGCGGAGTGTACATATTCTTAAAGTAGACCACAATAGCCTGATGATTAGCGTCCTCATCAGAAATCAGCAGACCACGATCATCTTTAATTGACAGTAACTGGTTATGCCTGCGATGAATGATTATAGAGGCATGAAAGACTTTGTTATTATGATTACCCAATTCTAAGCACTTTAGTTTAGCGGGCTGAGCCTAAAAAAATTATTCACAATTGAGTAGAAAATCTATACACCTACAAAGATGGAAGTCAAGAATGCATTTCAAAGGATATTGTTCAACCCCCTACTGAACAAATTGCAACAATTGTTGATTAATGAGTGTAAGCCGTGGCAACTGACCAAAATGAACTAAACCCCAGGTAGTTAAAACCTTAAGTAAGGTTTTGCACTAATGCATTAAAATGAACAAAAGAGAACCAATGAACAACAATGCCCAAGAAGAAAGTATTAAAGGGAAGCACTCAGGGTTGGATAACCACATAACTTCAAACCTACGAGGCTAAGGAAAAAAGCTTACAAAAAGGCAAAGTATCACACAGTATGGGAGAATGGTCAGATTGTTGGATACCCAGAATGAAAGTGGTAGCATCCTGGAAGAGTATAATCTACCCTGGTCAATTTTTCAAACATAAAACCAGAGTTTGAGAACCTCGAACCCAAGTAAAAGGTGGACCAACCCAATGTATATCAGATAGAACAAAAGTTTCTAAACAGTTTCTCAGAAATTAAGACCCAAAAATATGATCCTAGTGACAACCAGTTTTTCCCGAAAAGTTAAGACCTGATTAAGATCACCGCCCAGAATAAGAAGCAAGACAAGATGCTAGCTGATCCCAAGTACTTTGTCTATATGGAACTTAAGTATGCCCATAACAAAGCCAAAATAAGCTAGTTCACCATTAGGAAGAAGGGCAGAGGTAAGGATAAGATGTTGAGTCGCTAAGATAATCGAAAAAGATTCAGAAGAGTGGCAGGCCAACAAAAGGCCACCATTTCATTAATAGAATCGATGCCAACAAAGTTCACCAACCCTAAATTCCAAAAAATGACAAAAACATTAGCAAAAGCCATTTTAGTTTTCATAAAGAAAATTATGTAAGGTCTTTGCTCATAGGGTCAAATGCAAAGCTGCTCGAACTGTGGCATTTTGTTCGACTCCACCGTAATTCTAGCATAGAATTTTCACGGGCACCCTCGTGGTTGGTGAGGCTAACCACCACAGTCGCAATATCTAGGTTAGTGATATCCTCAAAAGTTCAGGCAACACATAATCATTCTGAACCATATCCATAGGACAAACACCATATTTTCCCCACTCCAATGATCTCAAATCATTATCAGTAGAATTTGTAAACAATAGCCAAAAGAATGAGCTAAACGTAGGCATAATATCATAGCAAAGAATAGAACAAGCAACTTATTAGGGTGAAGGGATAGATGTGGGGCTGAGCAATAACATAGGGAGAGTCAAATTTGAATTTTTAGAATACAACAGTCTTCGAGACACGGATTCGCTTCCTTGAACCTGATGATGAAAAAGAACAACACCCATCACCAGGATAGGAAAATATACTCTGGATGCTCATAAACTCATTGCCAAACTTAGACACAGTGGTAGCTTGGCTATCAAAAGACGTAGCTTGGCTATCAAAAGAAGAGGTGAACCAGCTACATGTGTGAAGAAAAATACTCAAGCAAGCACATATGGTAATAACAATAGTTACTTGTACTTCTTCTGTTTCAGAATGCTCAAGCTTAGAAGACACTACTACACAAAATCCAGGATTGTGAAGGTTTTGCAACATCTCCACCATAGCAGGAGTCATCAACGAAGAAGAGTGCAATTGGAAAAGGTCAGGCTCATCAGATGAGGAAATATCCATGGCGATAGGGTCTGGATGTGATGGACCAACTTTGTTGTCATGTGCAACAGGCTTGATTTGAATATATTGGACCCATATTGGTCCATAATGGGAGTCGTTAAGTTAGTTAAGTCTGGCACCTGTTGTGGCATATTAGCCCAATAAGACGATCCACCTATTGGTCTTGAAGAAACAGTAGAGGCCCACTGTGCCTTCATTTTTCCTTTATAATAAGTTGAACCATCGTTCAAAAATTGCTTAGTTAGACTAAGGCACGCGTCGACCAAATGTAAAATCCGCCCATAACTTTCCTTTATCCATAAAATGAGCCTTAACCAATTCTACATGTCTGTCCAAAGAAAACAAACTCAAAGCCCGAGATGCCATGTCACCAAATTCTTTCCACGCGGCCAAAAGAAGCTGAGTTGAGTGGTAGGAAATAGAATAGGTGGCATTAGGCAAAGTCAATGCCGGTGTATCCTTGACCAGTTCTCACTGATCAGTGGTGAAGCAAGTTTTCTAACACCTGCATATTTTGTTCCCTAGAATCACCCTCCAGTGAGAAGAATGTATCAGATGACTAAGTTTCATATACGATGGAGAGGCCCGATGACCTAGTACTCGCCGGAGAAGAAAGTGCATTGCAGATAGATCGAGGGTTTGAGTCAAGACGCTGGGAACATTAGAGTTATGTTCCAATCGAATCTCTGTTTATCTTCCTGATCAAATTGAATACGAAAGCGACTATTTCGATTCTAGTTAGAGTTTGCAAACGCTCTTAGGCCAAGCGTAAACAACGACCAGTTTACCTAAGAATAAAATCAATCATATTTCAGCCGAGAGTATCGGTTTAAAACCCTTTCTACTTGTCGCCTAGCATTCACAAGAGAGAAATTACACAACCGATTCACATGTCCAATTACTCCACACCCATAACGAACCCTAATAACTTTTTTATAAGCTGACCAAACCCAAGGTCCAGTGCCCGCAGTCGTAGGTACATAAAATCCGGCTACAAAGGTTCATCAACAAAAATTTTAACAAGAATCTGGAGATATTCTTTGCGAACTTGCCGAGTTTTGGACTAGTCCACGACTAAAACTTTACCGAAGTAACCATCAATTCTGAGACCAAAATCATAAGAGAAGTATTCAACAAGTACATCATTCAAATGAACCCAAAGGTTCACAGTAGAGAAATTTAAGGCTCTAAACACTCTGAAATGGCTGCCAATGATGTAAAATCAATAAAGCTTCATTGATGTTCTAGAGCCCCTCAGCTAATAAGCATTCTAAATCTATCGCATCAGTAAAATGGAAAGCAATAATATCCAACCAGTTTTACCTCCACTGGGCCAGAAACTTCAGGATTGATTAACGACTCGTTGATCAACAAACTTACCTATCAAGGTTTTGGTCCATTTCACACTTTGGGAAGAAACATGTTCTTTTTCCACAAGAATGTTTCCACAACGTTCAAGGATTTGAGCCTCAGCAAGATTCAAGGATGCAAGAGTGGAGATTGACATGAATCTCCACTAGCGAGAGCCAAGGAAGAACATTACACTAAATCTAATACATTAAGAAGAAAGCTAGAGAAACAAAGAAAAGAGAACTCTCAATCGTACACACAGTCAACCGTTAAGCTAGACTCAAACATGAAGTCAAGACTATAGTTCATCTCCTTTGCAAAATTGCACCAAGTTTTCAGGGTAGACTTACATCAAGTGTTTAGAGTACCAAAATATGTGTCCTACCTATTTGCCGTCTGGGTACCCTTTTATGTTACAAAAATAAAATTTGCTACCATAGGTTTTTACGTCTGCAAGAGATACAAACTGCTTCAACATCTCTTAACCAAAGCCAAAAATTTTGTAGCATTTTAATAGTCTGTACGGAGCACAATCTGCTCATAGTCCCTTCTTCGTGCTCCTGCTAGCCCTTCGCTTATTGTTATAGTTTTTGACTGTTCTACGCTGGCTACAAACTTCTGTAGCTTTATATCCATTGTCTAAGTCTGGTCAATTTGCATTCCCAGTCCATCAGTCCATCCCAGTTACATGTCTAGTTCATCAGTCCAACACAGTTGCATGTCTAGTTCATTAGTTTAGTCTAATGTTGTCAAGTCCTGTCCAATGTCTAGATTTAGTCAAAATAATTGATTTAGTTGGTCTAGATAATTTGAGGAAATGATCTGTGATTCGTTTTTTATGCCAAAATGAAAACAATCTATTTTTTGGTTAGAAAATGAATTATCCCGAAAATGGTACTTCCCATTTATGATATCAGAGATAATCACCGAAAATAGAGTCAGATAATGCCTTGAAATTCAAAAAATCAATGAGATGAACCGGCCGGTTTTTAACTAACAGGCCGGTTAGTTAATTTTTGTCAATTTGCAATTTTGTCATTTATTCTAACTTATCTTCAGCCTTACAGATTGGCATAATTCTGTGACCCTGAGCACTATAAATAGCGTCCTTGGCCTTCTTTTCAAGGGGTCCAAAAGTTTATTCTCTTTAGAGCTTGAATATTATTTCTCCGTAAAGTGATATTCTTACTTTCTCAAAGATCCAAGCCATTCAAATCGACTCTTATAAAGTCCGTTGTATATTTGCATCATCGATCATATGGAGAACATCCCGAGTTTCTAGGGCTAATTGCACCTATGTCCCTGAGAGGTTAATGTATAATTACAGTCAAGGACAATAAGTTTTAAAATGTAACATACTGTGACCAAAAACTTTTAAAATGTATCAGTCGTGTCCATCTATCAGGGTTTCGTCCAAAAAGCGTACTTTTTTTTTATAATGTTATCAATACGTATTTTTAAAATGACAAAACTATCCTTGTATTGTATATACTAAATAATTTTTAAAAATTTTAAATTAAAATTTCAAACCTTTATTTGAAGATTAGGGTTTTAAAACCTTAAAAGTGGTGAGTTCCCTACCTCTGTTCAGTTTTTTTCATCAATTTTTCTCAATCTGTAAATTAGGGTTTCAAAAATTTCTCGATCTGTAAATTAGGTTTTTAAAATCCTAATTTGAAAATTAAGGTTTTGAAATTTTGATGTGTTCATTCTCCCCCAACCCTTAACCTTTATTTTCATTCTCAATATGTATCAAAACCGTAATATGTCTAAATCTGCAAATTAGGGTTTCAAACCCCTAATTTATCTCAATCTGTAAAACCCTAATTTATCTCAATTTTCCCAGTTTCCCCTTCCTCCCGTTCTCTAGCCCTTGCAGCCTCACGCTTGAGTCGCTCTTCTTCACGCTGAACTTCACCTCCTTGGCCACCTCCTCCAGCTTCGAAATCATGCTACTCGCCGGCCTTGCTATCGCGAACCTCATCTCCTCCCTCTTCTTGTCTTCAAACAATGGTGATAGATCAAACTGCACAGATTTGGTCACCAGTTGCCATGCATCAGATGAAAAACCACGGCAGGCACTTGAAATCTCCCCTGTAAATCTTTGGTACATCGCAATGATGTTATCATCCTGAAAAGGCGAATATCTGGCCAAAAGATGAATAAAATTATGCCGCATGACCAGAGATCGGCTTTGGCTCCATCGTAGCCTTTTTTCCGATCACCTTCGGCGCTACATATGTTGGAGTGACGCACTTGGTGTGTAACAAACCGGCTTGCCTCAGATGATTGGTAAAGATGCTGAGGCCAAAATCGGTGACCTTCAGATTGCCTTCCTCGTCCTGATTAAGTGAGAGAGTGAGAGATAAAGATAGGGCAGATGAAGAGTGAGAGAGAAAAAAATATAAAAGATGGAATTTTAACTTTATTTAGGGGCAATTAGGTCTTTTCGTCAAAAGTGTTATGTATTTTTGTATTCCGTCTGGTCAACGGATATAGGTGTAATTTGTCCAAACTATTGTCCTTGCCTGTAATTATACCCTAACCTCAGGGACATAATTGTAATTAGCCCTTTTTTTTTACTTTTGAAAATCATATAGATCGTCTCCTCTCCTCGTGACCACATTTCATTTAGAAAACAACAAAGAGTCTTTTACATTTCTTTGTCTAAAGTCTAGGTTTGAAATGTAGATTATTTTTTGTAGGACTAAAGTCGAACTATGATGGTTCTGATTTTGATTAGTCAGATTGGATACGTAGGCAATTTGACCCCCGACATCGAGTTCAAGCCAAAACATAAAAATTAACTTAGGGTTAGTTTTATCATATTCTCCATGCTATGTGTTCTTCAAGCCAATATTAAATAAAAATGAAGTAGAGACCAAAAGGGCGCGGCGGGTACCTAACATCTTCCCGTTGCATAACTTAATCCCTGAACCCAGCTCTTGGTTTTGATAGACTAGTCATCCTTTTGGACACCTTTGAGTCATTTCCTTCTTTTTCTTCTTTTCTCTAATAAATTAAGGAGGTGGCTCTAATTAAAATCCTCAAAAGGATTTTTTCTGAGGCAATTCGCCACAACCGCGTCTTCCATTGCTTTGTACCTTGGTCCATGAGTTCTCAAAATCTTTGGTCCCAACTCTATTGTTGGGCTTCTTGCTTCGGTTTTGAAATCCTTGATTTCCTTCATTGATCTAACTTTCTTTCAACATTTTGTTGTTTGTCCATTACCAACAGTCTTCCCCAAATCCCTTGATTAACAAGTCTCTGCCATGGTATGCTTACCCAAGTCCAAGATGCTCCTGTTGAGGATTTGTCTTCTTTGAAGTTTTTACTAGAGCAATATTTTAGAGTAAAAATTTTGAATAGTAAGCATTGTGGTTAAGTTGTGATTCTCCATGCATGTTTGGCTAATAAAGCTTGATTAAAATCCTTGAAGCTTCTTAAACCTAATCCCCTTTCTCTTCTTGGTTTGAAAATATTCTCCTACTTAATTGATGTATTTTCTTGTGAGATAACTTTTGGCCCCACCAAAAGCTCCTTAAGACACTCTCGATTTATGTGCATAAAGCTGTTGGAATTTTATAAGCAAATAAGGTGTACACTAGAATGGATGGAAGCATAGATTTAACATGTGTGTTCCTTCCCGCAGGATTCAAATGTATGTATTTCCAAGTCTTGATTCAGGCTAATAAGCTGGTCTTTAGGAAACTAAAATTCTTTTTTGATGTAATCCGGACAGGAAGGGAGATACTAGATACTTACAACAGACTTGGAACGGAAATCTAAAAAGTCGACTAGTTTATTTTTTATGGTGTATTGGGGCTAACTATGATGGAGGATTTGTCCAGGTTTATGACTTGCCTGGACCAGGTTTTGTAGAGTTTGAGGAGCGCCTTTTTTTATATGGAAATTCTCTAAAAAGGCTATAGGTAAAAGGTACAATCATGAGCAAAGAAGAGAAGACCAATAAGGGGGGAGTCTTTAGCTACATTGAGATTCCCTAAGACAAGCTTGACTTCCCCCTTATTGTACAATATCCCACATCTCATAGTCTTGAGACTTTAAGTAGATTGTAGACTCTAACTAGAATATCATTTGGACAAGCTCTTTATGAGATGTAGCTAAAGACTATGAGATGTGGAATCTCATGATTGTAAATGGTACAACCATGAGCGTATCAATGTTCCTAGGAAACCATAACCTTAAGTCGTGAGTGTCTTTACGATATCTAAGGATTCTCTTAATGGCTACCAAATCGGATTCCTTAGGACAAGCTTGAAATCTAGCACATAAACATATATTAAACATTATATCGGGTCTACTTACGATAAGGTAAAAGAGTGATCCGATCATACCTCGATAGCACTTAATATCAACATCCTTAACCTTTTCATCTTTACCAAGCTTTAGTGATGAGCTCATTAGAGTGTCAAAAGCATTTGATTCTTTTATGTCAAATCTCTTGGGTAGCTCCTTAGTGTATTTGGCTTGGTTGATGAAGATTCCATCCTTGCTTTGTTTGCTTTGCAATCCAAGGAAGAAGTTGAGTTCTCACATCATGCTCATTTCAAACTCCTTACTCATACATGAAGCAAACTCTTCGAACAAGGATCCATTAGTAGCACTAAATATAATATCATCAACATAAATTTGTAGCAACAATAAGTCCTTGCCTTTAGATTTTATAAAAAGAGTGGTGTCAAGTTTTTCTCTTGAAAATTCATTTTCTAAAAGAAAATTACTTAGCCTTTCATACCAAGTTCTAGGAGCTTGTTTTAAACCGTAAAGAGCTTTGCTAAGCTTGAAAACATGGTTTGGATATTTTTCATGTTCAAAACCGGGAGGTTGAGCCACATATACTTTTTCTGAAATAAAACCATTTAAAAAAAGCACTCTTGACATCCATTTGATAAAGTTCAAAATCCTTATAACAAGCAAAAGCTAATAACATGCTAATAGATTCAAGTCTAGCTACTGGTGCATAAGTCTCATCAAAATCAATTCCTTACTCTTGGTTATAATATTGGGCCACTAATCTAGCCTTGTTTCTAACAACAACTCCGAATTCATCAAGTTTGTTTCTAAATACCCATTTTGTGCTTATAATCCTATAGTTTTGAGGTTTAGGCACAAGGGTCCAAACTTGATTTCTTTCAAATTGAACTAGCTCTTCTTGCATAGCAAACATCCAAGATACATGATGTAGAGCTTTGGAGAAGTTCTTGGGCTCAATTTGAGAAAGAAAAAAGCTAAATTACCATGTTGTTGAAGAGAGTGTCGAGTTCTTACCCCACTCGAAGGATTACCTAAGATTTGTGAGTCCAATCTTTTGGTAAAGCTTGAGAGTTGTTCGAGTTTGAAGCATCATTGCTTGCTTTCAAAAGTAACATGATGGATTCTTCTACAACAAAGTACTTTTATTATAAACTCTATATGCCATACTAATATTAGAGTAACCAAGAAAAATTTTCTCATAGAATTTGGAATCAAATTTGCTAAGGTGATCCTTAGTATTTAAAATAAAGCATTTGAATCCAAAGACTTTAAAAAAGCACCTTAGGTTTCTTATTATTCAAAAGCTCATAAGGGATTTTTAACAAAAATTTTCACAACATAACTCTATTGAGAACATAACATGCACAATTGACCGCCTCCTTCTAAAAGTACTTAGGTAAACAATATTCCTTAAGCATTATTCTTGCCGCTTCTTGTAATGACCTATTCTTTCTTTCGGCAACCCATTTTGTTAAGGAGTTCTGGGAGCCAAAAAATTATGTGATATACCAATGTCATCGCACAAAGCTCCTATTTTTGAATTTTTAAATTCTCTACCATGATCACTTCAAATGTAAGTTACCAAATATCCTTTTTGATTTTGAACACGTTTTGTAAATAAAGTGAAAACATCTAGAGATTCATTTTTGGTAGTAAAAAAGAAAGTCCAACTATAGCGAGAATAGTTATCAACAATAACAAACAATATGATTTACCACCAAAACTCGTAATAGGGATTGGTCCAAACAAATCCATATGAAGTAATTACAAAGGTCTAGAAGTAGATACCATTTTTTTCAGTTTGTGAGAGACTTTCTTTTGCTTACCCATTTGACAAGCATTATATACTTTTGTCTTTCTTAAACTTGATCTTCGGAAGTCCCCTCACAAGTTCTTTACTCGAAATATTCTTCGAATGCTCCATATGCATGTGTCCAAGTCTTCGAGGCCAAAGCCAAGATATCTCATTAATAGCACTAAGACACTTGTCATCTTGGTTAGCTAAATCATTTAATTGTATGGAGTAAAAATTATCATCTCTACTTCCTACCAAGATAGTTTCATTATTCTTCATAGATTGTTTAGTACAATGAGAAGTCTCAAAGATTACTCTAATGTCTTTATAACTAAATTGACTAATACTTAATAAATTTGCTTCAAACCTTCGACATATAACACATTCTCAATTAAATGTGGTTCCTTACCAATAGTTTCTTTACCTTTGATTTTTCCTTGTGCATTGCCACCAAAGGTCACCTTTCCTCCTTCTTTAAGATCGATCGAGATAAAAAGAGATATGTCGCCGAACATATGCCTTGAGCATCCTCTATCAAGAATCCACTTCTTGCTACTAGATTTTGCTTTAAGACGTACTTATAAACACAAATCAAGTGGTGACTTTTGGTACCCATATTTTCTTGGGTCTTTGGATGTTAGTCTTACATTTGTAATCTTGACCTTTCACACACCACATATTTTTTTACCTATAACATAAACAATTCTACAAGGACAATAATTAATCGTATGCCCTTTCTTGTTGCACCAACTGCAATGTGTAAATAGTGTGCAATAGTTCTTTGGTTGTTTTGTATGAATATTCAATCTAGCTTGTTGTTGAAAGAATTTAGAAGATAAGGCTAAGGGATCTAATTCAAGACCACCTTTGTTTAGGCCAATTCTTTGGCGTCCAAGCATGAAATCCAAATTAATTTGACCATTAACAAATTTTTCAAGACATTTTTTCATATCACAAATCTCAAGTTTTAAATCTTCATTTTGTTTTTCTAAAGCCAAAGTTTTACAAGAGATTTGTTTTGAGCTAGGAGTGTTAACAATTAATTCAACCAAGTCATTATTCACATGTCTCACATATAAATGGTTAGAAATGTATTCATTCTTGGCATGCAACTCATTATTTTGCATTCTCATCTTCTCTATTTGCTTATTAGCCTTAAGGAATTTTTTTGACAAGATAATGTTTTTCTTAAAAAATTTCTTGGATTCCTCATATAGGCTATCATAAGCGTCTTGAAAGCTTTCACTTTCACTATCACTATCACTACTGGAAGAGCTTACCTCATCATTTGCCATGAAGCACACATTTGCTTGTTCATTCTTCTCATTGCCTTAATCACTTGATTCAAAGTCAGTTTATGTTGAAGTATGTTCGGCATTCATTGCCTTTTCTTTCTCTTTGTTCTCTATCTTAAAGAGTTGTCTTCTTTTAACTCTTTCCCATACATATCTTCTTTCCTTCTTTTCCTTTTTGTATATGAAACAATCCATCTTCATATGTCCCTGCTCGTGGCATTTGTAGCAAAGCTTCTCTTCGTTGCTCGCATTTTGTTGTCTTCTCCCACCATTCCTTCTAAATCTAAAGAACTTCTTGAAGTTCTTTGCAATCATAATGTAAGCTTCTTCTTGACGTCCTCTTGATTAAAAGATTTGAGTTGCATTTCATACGTCATGAGTGACCACATCAATTCATCAAGAGGAAAGATGTTAAGATTCCTCGATTCTTGGATAGCGGTGATCTTTGCATCCCAAGCTCTTGGTAAGGACCTAATCACCTTTCTTACGAGATCATCATTAGTGAATTTCTTGCCCAATTGCTTCAAAGGGTTCACAATGTTAGTGAAATGAGTATTCATGTCCGTAATGGATTCATTTGAAAGCATTTGGAATAAGTCAAAATCTATAAAAGTTTATTTTGGAATCTTTAAGAAGTGAAGTTCCTTCTTGCTATTTTGTAGAGTATCCCAAATACTCTTAGCGGAATTACACATAATGACTCTATTGAGCTCATTAGTGTCTAAAGCACATATCAGATAAGTTTTCGCTCTAACATATCTACAAATCATTTTCCTATCATGATCACTATACTCAGATTTTAATTTAGGCTCCTCAACTTTGTCAACCACCTTCGTCGGAATAAATGGGCCATTCTTTATAATCTCCCACATCTCATAGTCTTGAGACTCTAAGTAGATTTCCATCTTAACTTTCCACACACTATAATTAGTCCCATTAAAAAATGGAGGCCTAGTGGTAGAACTACCCTCCATTTTTCCAAGTAAGTCATGATCGATTAATTCTCTTGGCGTTACCCAATATATCAAGAGCTGAGGTTCTGATACCATTTAAAACCAAAAAGATAACCCTAGAGAAGGAGAGGGAATAGAGTTTTAAGATTATTTTAAAAAATTAACAAGAAATCACTACAAACTTAGAGATACTATGAAGAATACTTGAATAGCTTCAAACACCAACCTCAAACACAATATCTCAAATAAGCAATCTAACCAATCTCAACACAAGTATAATACAATAATGTAAAGAAAAAAAAGGATTTAGAGATACTTGACGCTCGAGATTTAAATGGTCCGGCTTGAATTACCCTCAAGCCTACATCCCTTTAAAGAAGTCCCTTGAAAGGCCTTAGAATCCACTAGAATGATCTTTCTTACGGGTCAAGATCAAACCTCTTACAATCCCTTAATGCTATACCCACATAAAGAACAAGCTTTGACAATCCCAAATTTCCAAATCTTGACAACCCCAAGCTTTGATACAAGAAACTTTAGATGAAGTATTGTGTACAAAGATTCACTCTTAATAAGTAGATGAGTACAAGCTTAAGCTCTAGAACAATAGAGATGAGTATAGTGTATATCTCTCAAGTGTAAGCTCAGAATAAATGCTCTTTTGAATTGGATGAGAAAGCAATAAAAACCAAGAGAGATTGAATAATAGTTTTGTGCTTTGGGTATGTGCAAGATAAGATGGTTTTGAATGCAATTGGTGAATTAAAACTATGCCCAAAGTCAGTTTAAATACTTGTAGGAATTAATATGACCGTTTGGAAGTAGGTAGGGCATTTAATGAGCCAAACGGTAAACGCAGTCGACTGTATTGTGCCATTGCAGTCGATTGTATTCCAATGCAATCGACTGTAATAGGCTATTGAAAGTCATTACAGTAAACTACATTCCAATGCAGTCGACTGTAACAACTTTCTGCCCAAACTTGCAGTCGATTGCATTTCAATGCAGTAGACTGTATTCTAGAAAGTGCAATTTTTCCTGATTTCAAAGTATGAAAAAGTTTATACATGCAAATGAAACCTATAGGCAAATTCTAGGTCACAGTCATCGATATGATCAACACTCTATGTCTAGTTACAAGGAATGGAATAAAAGCATTGTAAAAATCAATTAAAGTATTACATCTTTGATGCGTTCCGTTGAGTGTCTTTGATTGATTTGCTCGTCTAATTGTCCGTTTGCAGGAGTAGGAGATTGTAACTATTGCTTCATCAACTTAATGCATGTTAGATAACATAATCATCAATGTTAGTTATCATCAAAATAAAATATAATCCTAGGTTAAATAACCGTAGGGTTAACAACTGTCCAAGTGAATTTTCGAGGATGGAATCATGCTCTTTATTCTTGTCAAAGGCCATCAAGGAATTTTGTGAGCTCTCCTAACAATTTTGACTAGGTCCTCAGTGCTAAAAAAAAGAGAGGATATAATCTAGAAGCAGGTTAATAAAGAAATCCCTACAATCCTGTACCACAATCATAAGAAGGTCTTGCATGGAAATTTGTTGCTGAGAGACAAAGTTCTCATTTGTAGAGAAAATAGGACCTAGCATGTACGGTATGCAGGGCTTTTTCCATATTTGGTCACTAATGAAAACAACATCTGATCGTTCTTTTAACAAATCATAGTTGGGTGTAGACATAAACGGGTGCCATCAAAGTGGGGTCAGAGAGGTTGGGTATCAAAAAATCAAATGGTTTTTGGGGGTGAGAAGATTAGAGGTAAATGTCAAATAGTTGCACCATCTCGATTAGAACCAGGGATTGCCAAGGGTAGGCAAAAAATGAGGACTTTTATAGAGGATCCTATATCAAGACACGCTACTAGCTCAGTAGCCCTTGATGGAGTTGCCATTGTATGCTTGAAATCACTATACTCCAAGGAAAACCTAGGCTCGAGCATGCTATCCCTGAAAACCACCTTGAGAAAAACAAAAATCCTCGGCTGGAAGGGGGTGTAAATAAGGCACACAATTTTGAGTAGAGAGAAAAGCTGCATGCCATATGAGAAGACACGCTCAAGCATCCAGGAGAAAATGTGGGCTAGGCAGTTAACTACTAATACAATTCTAGCGTACTCCTCAAGTTCCCACAAGAGATAATAACATTATTGGGGGTGGGGTGGGGGGTTCACAAGACAAAGTTCAGTAGAGCACACACCTTGATCATTGAATGATTCTTAAGGCAAAAAGGTTTAGTAGCATGTCTAAGAATGCAAGATCTGAATAGGAATTTTTGCTAAAAATTTAAATAATAACATGCATTGGTACTGGGGGAATCACATTTGGCCGACTTTCTCTTGTATCAAAATATTTTTCTCAACTATGAAATTATTCCAAAAATCAACATAATTTTTGGCACAACAACTCTCTGGCTATCAAAGGAGTAGGCAAAGCACACCAAAAGCTGCGTACAATAGCGAGATCTTTTCCTTTGCTACTTTAAGGAAATCTACCGATGACCTTTCGAAATAAGAGAAAGCAACTATCCCGAGTGAGACACGTGCAATGAAACAACATCTCGATGAGACAAAATCAATAACTCTTGTAAGTACAGAGATATTCAAAATTATAGGAAAACAACGATAAAACCCCCAGATCCAATTTACCATTTAAAGATAGCAAAGGAGAAGAGAAGGGAGCCCCTAAGGCGACAACTAAAGATACATGAATTCTAATATGAGAGGCGAGAATAACAATTGAAGAAATAAAAGTTGAAATATAATATAAATCTTAATAGTATCCCCTAAAAGATTTGAAAATAAAATCAGAACTCAATAATCAAGGTTCCTACCATCCCACCATAGTTAGAAATGACAGAGTGAGATATAATGTCGATTTTGTGGTGGTTAGTGAAAACATTGAGGTGCAATGGTGGCCGGTGTGGTAATTGTGGTTGTGAGTTTTGATGAAGATGAATCGACAATGTGAATAAGAAGCAAATTGAAAAGGAGGAGAAATGACCTTTTTAATGTCCAATTGTTGATTTCTTCAACTTTTTAAATTCAAATCAAGAACTACCGATAGTACCCTAGCTTAAAATGAATATTTTGTGAGGACAAACTTGGGAAGCATTCTGTAAATTTTATGTCTTGATGGCCAATAATGCCATTAGAGGTCCGAGTTGCTTTCCCATGTGAAACCATTTGCCTTCACCTTCTACCCGACAACCACAACACAACCCCCACGTCGCTTTTCATGAAACCTCTTCGAAAAACAGCTTCACAGCAGATACATACACTTCCGAAGAACTATAAAGACACTACCTCCCCCACGAACAACGATGATTACGATTAACACCACTATTTATATCAACCAAATGAGTTCAAATAATTAAAATAAATAACAGAAAAAGGGTTTCCGATATGTAAGACGTAACCCATGGGCGAACTTACGTTGGAGCCGGGGAGCCCGGGGGGGGGGGGTTGCTAATGTACCCCCTTAACTTCTTAAAGAATTTTTTCTTTTTCATTTCACCTAGTTTGTTGCCCCAATTGCCCTATGCCAAAAGACTCTCACTCACTCCTAGATACATATCTTGAAATTTTCATAAACCCAAATCCTTTCTTTATTCAATCTTAGTGATTTCTAATTAATTGCCCAATTTGCGCTTCATTTCAGTTTTTGACATACATATCTTGGAAATTTCATAAACCCAAATCCTTTCTTTATTCAATCTTATTGCTTTCTAATTAATTGCCTAATTTGAGCTTTATTTCAGTTTTTGACATACATATCTTGAAATTTCTTATTTACAGACAATTCGGAAATGATTTTACCAGACCAAGCATGTCGAGCATAAAGGCCAGGGATCTCAAGTTCTTTCTGAAAGAATTTGTATGCATGTAGGTACACATGTGTCTCTCTGTGTGTTTGTGAGTGTGTGGATATTGTCTTTCTTATTTCAGTAATTGGGTTGTAGAGAGATCAAATCTAGAGGAAACTTATTGTGTGGTGTGTTATGAGAATGCTAAGCTTGGACATAAAGCCAATGTTGTAGCATTGTTGGTACATTTGTTGATAAATAGACGGGTTCTAGAAAGTCATGTAGTAGGAAATAAACACGCACGCGCCTGCCATAATGCCTCCTTGGCTATTAGGATAGCTGGATAGGTACTGTAAGAGAAAGCAACTTATTTTGTCAGTCTGAATAGGGTGCATAAGTGATGAAAATGCATTGTCCAACCTAAAACATGCAAGATATTGAGCTTGTTTTGTTATTAATTAGCTATTTTGGGAGGTTGAAATGTACTGTTGGGTTTCACTTCTAGGGAGGTTGCTTGGTTATTGAGCTTGGTTGGTTATTGGCATTATGAGTTTTCATCTCAAATTAGAAATTTGATTTTGGGTTCCAATTCTTGGACAAGAATCAGTATTTTCAGCCTTTTGAGGATCATACAACCTCTTTTAAGGTTAAGAATTTATGGGCTCAATTAGGATTTTAAAATTAGGAGGGTTATTATAAAAGAGCATGCAGGACTATTAACAGGCAAGTTCTAATTAGGGTTTTCATTTTGATGCTCTATTGTTCGTGTGTTTGTTAATTGTTAGCTACGTGATTATGTTGAGAACTTAATGTACTTGAAAGCCAACTCGACCTTTTGGATGTTTTTTAGTTTTTTTTTGTGTGTTATTAGAAAGCGCACTCAGTTTTTGTGTATCATTTTACTTATAAAAAAATTTACTGACTTGGTATATTTTTTGCAGCCCCTTGAGTAAATTCCTGGTTCCGCCACTGACGTAAACTGATGCTAGTTTTGAGTGTAACTTTAAGCTCTGAAATGCAAAAATTATGCTTGTACCACCATCAGGAGGAGTATTTTTTTGTGTGACTTTTTCAATTTTTTCAGGGTACCTCACGGAATCAAGCAAATCCGAAAGAGAAATGATTATCCATACATCTACTTTAACTTTGTGGAATTGCAAGAAAGGTCTGGTGGTGAGTTATAAAAGTTCTGACCAGCTAGAGAAATAGACAAATAAGAAAGGGAATATGAGATAAAGCCTACAAGTTAGTTTGGCAAAAGGTTTCATTGTTTTGACAGTAGGGTGTAGAGATAGGGCCTGCCTTTTGCAAATAACAGCCGATGTTTGATATGTTCTTGTAGAACTTAAACCTTACGAGAGGTAACATAAGTTCATGAAGGATTTTAATATATCTCTAGGTGGATGGTGGACCTTTCAATTAGGTGATATGCGGTGTTTGATCTAGGCAACTAGGCTTCCGAAAAAAGATCCTCAGTTGGCTTTGTTTATTTGCATGTCCTAAGTGGATGCGGTTACTTTTGCAAGTATTTATTACAAGTATTGATTGAACTACATCTTAAACAATTTGAAGAGTTTGTGGTTTACTGTTTGGAGGCCATTACCGATAAAATTAGCTATAAAAAGAATCTGGTTTATTGATGTAAATATTCGGCCCAAAAGCCAATGATGAAGCCATGTGTAGATTGAGGTGGTCACTTGTTCTCCTTGTCTCTTGGGTTGATTGTTTCTGCAAGTACAGAGTCCATTTTTAGAGAAAACACTAACAAATTATAATTCCTTAAAGCATTGCCCCCTCCATGTTGAGAAGGTTTTACCTCCTTTATGTTGAGAAGTTCTTCTAAGATAAAAATTTGTCTACCATTCCCATGATATAATGGCACAGGCCTACAGCCCCACGGTAAGACGATGCCTCTCTCAAAAGAGTTAGCTAAGTTGGCGCTTCATTATAGGCAGAGTCTTATAAAAGTAATCTCATAATACATCACATCCGATTTTGGATATCGTAATCTTCCATCCTTAAGGCTTAGCGTCCTCGTTGAGATTCAATCACATACAACCAAAAATTTTCTTCTTTAGCCATGTGGGATATACCTGATTTACACTTCATTGCCTCAAACATCCTCTTGCCCCAACTTTTTAAAGTCAACTTTGATATCATTCGGAGCAATCTAGGTTCACATCCCCTGCACAAGGCGATGCCTTCCTCAACATGCTAGCCAAGTTAGTACTTCGATTATAGGCAAAGTCTGAAAAGAAAAATGTCATACTATCTCATATTCGATGTGGGCTCATAAGCACCTATTTGCTAGCTCTTTTTGAGAGAGACACGCCTTGTGGTAGGGCTCTTGGACAGAGTTGTTAGAGACTGTTTGAAAGCCAGCTCTCTAAAGTTTGAGCTGAGTTATCTAGTCGGGTTTCAAGAGGTTGGGACACGCAGAATTACTCGAATTGGGTCGATCCTATTGGGTAGATGGTAATATCTAACAATAGTGAGAGAGAATGATTATGCGCTATGTGCAGCTAAGGTTAAGACCGAATCTTAGCTGGGAGCTAAGCTATAAAGTGGGAATAACGTGATATCCCACACAAATGTATATAATTTATAATTTTCTTCGTAAAATTTTGCTCATGAACTTATGGAATGATAAAAAGGGAAAAATAAAAAAAGGCATAGATCGGCTACAATCAATTATATGAGTACCGGCTTTCCTTAAGAAACCAGAAATGCAAAAAGGGCTGGGTCCCAAATGGAAAAAGAATGTTATCACTGATGATGATGTCTGCTTTGGGAGACTGATGATGATAAATTGTTTTTCAAGCAAAAGTGCAGATTGAAAAAGTGCAGAGAGATTGGGGGCACAAAGCCAAGGAACAATCACCCTAATGCAGCATGCACTGTCTGCTTTTGAGGTATCAACCATCCTCTCCCTCACCTGCCCGGCTGCCCCACGAAACACCTTTATTCAGTACAGCTAATTCACTTTTCCCACTGTTTCAATCCTGTGAACTGTTTGCTCAAGTGGGCAGCAAAAAGCACTATAATTCTACACATTTTGGGTGTGGTAGTGTGTGTTGTCTCCATGTTTTTGGTTTTGATGTTGTGTGTTTTCCTACCACTTGATGCAGGTACTACTTTATTATCCTAGCAAGAGAGAAAAAGCACAAGGAATTGTTTGATGCCTTCCTTTGTTAATTACTGACACCTTCGATATCACAAACTAGGCACGCTGGAACATTGATTTATAACCCTCTTTAGATATGCATCAAAATATGACTTAACTCAGGTCGTAAGTGTCGAGAAGTACATTAAGTTTTACTGGTTAGTACTATTAATCGCAAATGGCCCTACGATTGGCAGCCTCTATAATGTCATGGCCATCTCGCAAAGGTTGAAATTTGTAAAACACGATCAGGAGAGAGCACGAATCGAGGATAAACTCATTAACCAAAGAGTGGAGCAGTTATGTTTGGGGGAGGTCAACTAACTCTACCTCTTCTCCGCCTTAGATAGTTCCGTTAAAGATTTGATTTCATATTATAGCTTGATATCCAATTAAAAGACATGCTTAAGAGGAAGAGAAGGTCAATGGGCATAAAAACAGATCCAATCCTCGTGTATAGTTGACGTGAAACTTTAACATCCGCTCTCACGCATAACGTGAAATATGAGGTGATCTCAAGACTCGAGTCGAGTAAAGCGGATTGTAAATACGAAAGAAGCAGCAAGGCAGTGACTTGAAGACTATGGGGGCACGTGCATGACCTAGCTCTTATACCATATTAAAGTTCGGTATCTAACTCAAAAGCATACTAAAAAAGAAGAGAAACTCACCAGGTATAAATACCGATCACAATCCCCGTGTGATGTCAGGCTTCAACAAATTCAATATTCTTCTTCTTCTTCTTCTTCTTCTTCTCTTGTCATATGTCAGCTAGTTCATGGAGAAACATGAGCTTTTATGGTGAGACCGAGTTCACACAATTTTTGACTAACTTCCTTGCTTATTTACCACTTCAACCGAAGAAGTGCAAGTTTACTATTTAGTCAAGCTAGGGTGCAAAATTCATATACTCCTTTCCGTATTCTGGGACCAAAAGAAAGGATACTGTGAACATCAAAAGTGTGTATGATTACTCCATTATTACTATTGGCAACACACAACGGATACATTACTTCAAAACATGATGTCTTACACTCTGATTGGATCGTATTGCAAAATGTGTGGACTCTTCACAGTTTTTACGATGTTGTAAGATGAGTCATAGGCTGCGTTGAAGTAAAATGTTGAGTATGGATGTTTGGTCACCGGAAGAAAATGCTTTTACTGTTGATAGTTTCATACCATCTCATTTGTATCAAAATCACAAAAATATTATCAGGAGTTACCGAACAACTCTCCAAGTGAAGTTTCTCTATTCTTTGACAAGGTCCGGTTTTTTAAAATCTTAATGAGCGTGACTATATATATTTGGACCTGGTTCACAGCCAACGCTAGAAAATTGATTATTTGTTCACTGCCGATCTAACTGTTCACATGTGATTGTAGACGGATTATATCAATTTTTATTTACTTGCTTGACCGCCTCTCTTTGGGGGCAATTTTGCTAATTTTTTTTCTTCAAAATCTTCCAAATATACACTCTCTCTCCATAAATTTCGACGATGTCCAAATACAACCATTGTCGGGGCAACAGCCAAACACGATCGTCCCACAACCACCACCATCACCCATACAACCAACCATCACTGTCCTAACGGCCATCCACTATTACCGATCACCGCACTCCTAACCAAACCACCTCAATCACCTTCCTCGCCAACCTTCATTTGCTGCCACCTCCTCTATCACAGGTCTCTCTCTCTCCCCTCCCCCCTGACGCACACAACCCACCCCATCCCCAACACTGTACCACAACCACCACAATTATGACCACGCACCCCTAACCAAACCACCTCCATCCAATCCCACACCACTAATGCCACAACTACCCAACGTAGCCACTGCTTCAAAGTGCCACCACCCGACAACCTCTCCATATGCCTCCATTGTACAATGATGTCACTACTCAATGCCTCAACATCTAACCCACACTTAGGGGTGAACACAGTTTGGTTTGGGATCAAACGCAAACCAAACCGTTACCTCTCGATATGAAAAACTGTGAACCGAACCAAACACCATCGATTTGGTCGGTTTGGATCGGTTTACGCGCACTTAAAAATATTATTCCTTTGCACACTACTATTAAACATAATAACTATAAAAATAGAAGTTATATTTTTTCTAAGTTGCATATAATCTTATTACATTCAATACATATGTGCTCATTGATATATGAGAAAGAATGAGTAACTCTAGAAGATATATTGGTCACCAAATTTTTGTTTTATAATTGCTCTCATTATTTTCTTTTCTTTTAACTTTCAAGATTTGTTTATTTGGAGTTGCTTAGTACCATATATGTGAAAATTATCAATTAATATTACTAAAAATAGATTAACATATCATAGGTCGATTGGATTCGGTTTAAAAAATGCAAACTGTGAACTGAATCGAACCAAGGTCGGTTTGAAACCTGTGAAACCGAACCATTGAGATTTTTGGACGGTTCAGAGTGGGTTGGTTCGGTTTGAGTGGTTCGGATTGGTTTGAATGGTTTAATGCTCACTCCTAGCCCCACCTCCCAACGCCCCACGCCTGATCTAATTCTTAAATTTGTGTTTTTCTGTGTAATTCTCAGATCTATTAATGACATGTATCAGATATGGATGAGGGACTATCGCGGGTTTGAGGCTTGACATCGTGGTAATTGAACATCGTCTACTTGTTGCCATTGGTGGTGGTATGGGTGGCGACAACATGAATTTTTTGAGTGTTACACCAACTGCTACTTACTATAAAGGTTAGGTCAAATTTGAAACAAGCATTAGAAAAGAAGAGGGTACTTTTGGAACAGACACTAATAGCCGCCAAGAGGGGCAATTAGGCATAATTTTTTTTTGTTTGAGAAATGGCATCTCAGCCGTTCATTGCGCAAGGTGGACGACTAAGATACACTGTAAAAATAGTGAAATTCTAGTACTGGATGTGGATCAGCTCCCACTTAAATTTGTGTCTCGTAAAAATTTAAAATTTCGTTATCTAAGTTACAGGGGTTTGACACCAGGGTGGGAGAATGATAGAGGGTTCAAGGAACAACTTCGAAGTCGCTGGTTCTAATCTCTATGCAAAGGACCAGATAAAGGGCAAAAAAGAAAGAAAAACTACACGGTTTCTGATAACATGAAAAAATAACGTCCAAGTTTCATGATTGGAAAAGCACTTTCAGATCATGTATGATTTTCACCTAAAATCATAAGGTGCATGATTTCCCTTTGAATATGCAATCCAAGGGAAAGGGAGGAAGAATGGCTTTTGTTTACTATTAGTGGATGCCTTGGACATACGAGTAAAGCACTTCGACTACAAGAAAACCATATGCTCCCAACCAAAATCTTCCTATAGAAGTACAAGCAGAATGCATCAATATTACCAAAAAGAACTAAACAAGATTGACACTGACATCACTAAAAGTAGCATTAAGAGGTTTTCGCCAGAAAAATGTTAGAAATAACAGCTTGTATCGTCCTACAGGCCCAATGGCACTTCTAGGAAAAAAAGAAGAAGAGAAAAATTAAGGCTGTTTGGAGGTTTCTTTAATAAGAAGTTTATTATTGCACAAGGATCAACCAAATATGTTTTTATTCCTATTCATCTATTAATTCACTTTTTAACAGTATGTCAATTTAAATTAAGATTTGTTACGAGACTTGTCTCATGTCTTGACTCTTGGAATTTTTTTTCTCTACTGCTTGAATTTGAAGGCCTTTGCACTCATTCCAATTATTATGTTGATGCTGTGTAAGTTGAACAATGACACGTGTTTAAAATTCACCGACTTCTGAAAATGCAATATGAACGAGCCATGCTACGACGTTAAAGTTGCTGCATTCTGAGACAGGACCAAGGTCGCACATATCTTGCTATCTCTTAACACATTAATGTGTCGATAGGCTAAACTTTTTGCAGTTGACATCATTTGATCCTAACTAATTTAGATCTAACAACCAACTTATTACTTGTGGCTGTCTTATTTTAGCTTCTGAAGAAGCTTCTCGCCGCTGCACCAAAAAGATTATATTGCTAACAATAATACGATATTAGGTGAGTCCCCTGCTGTGAAAATAAAAATAAAAATACATACTCAACCCTAGCATCAACACTTCATGAACACAAGTGCCCCAGCATAAATTCATGTTCATTTTGCTCCTTTTTCCAAAACCAAAAAATAGAAGCACACCCAACAAAAATCCCGTTTCATGGTATAAAATACGCAGGCCATGGAGCATATATGATAAAAGGTTCCATGTGGTGTCCTCCAAACCAAGGTACCCCTTTTATCTATATGCAATGAAAAGGCAAAAGTTAGCCACGCACCCCACCATTTCTCATAGCACTACTCCACCCTTCCCGCATTTCTTTTTACTAAAAAACTAAAAATAAAAAAATATGATATGACACAGGATCATCTGTCCCGTCCATTAATTTAGATCATTAAATATACCGTATAACAATTGTTTGGGCTTCTTGGTCATTCTTCCCATCGCATCAATTCTCCTGACATAACGTTCCTACGTGGTCGGGGACCATGATTTGCACATGAATTTTGTGCCTAACCTCCGATAAGAAAGCATGAACAAAATTCAATTTATCAAGTTAAAATAAGATTTCAAATAACTCTGCTATTTTTAGACATAGTAAATTGTAAATTCCTCCGATTCAATCTCTGGATTGGTCACGTTGCGAAGGCAAACATAGCTTGGTCTTGAAACGCTGATTTTGGCTTCTTCAATCTTTACGGCTGAAAAATTCTCGAAGCAATGCTTGATTGTGGGCTTCGAGACTTTATTCTTAACAATCGTATCAATCCTTGCATTGTAGAATGACCAAAGTTGAATGCGACTTCCTCTTTAAATTAAGATCACAAAGAAATTAATCTTCGTGTCTTAGAAGTGCTTAGATGAAGAATTCTTAGCGCGCGAAGTGCTTGGGACAAAGTTTCATCAGGCTTTGTTTGCAAGACGTTGCGTGGCTTTGTTCTCCATCCCAAGACCGTTATTAATAGGCTTAATTTAAGAAAGCCCCTGAATTGAGCCATCATTTGTAATTAAAGAAAATTTTTCCCTTCTAGTTTAAATTAACTTTCCCTTTACCAAAAATTGATTCATATAATTTTTACTCTAACAAGACCACATACTGGGTTAGATTATCTAGAGTTACTGCACGGATGTTTGGTGGCCTTAAAAAATGCTCTTAACTGTTGATAATTTGTAAAGAAAGCACGGATACTATCTGGAGTTGCCAAACAAGTCTTCTAGTGGGGTTTTGCTATTTTTTTTTGACAAGGCTCGATTTTAAAAATGTAGCCATATATGCATAAAAAGAGCTTAACTACTTAATTTTGTGTTAGGCAAAAACTTGAAATTTCTTTATCTAAGATATAACGGTTTAACCTTAGGGGTGGAAAGAATGACAGTGGCCTTTGAGAGATAATCCTAAGGTCATCGGTTCAAATCTACATACCAACGGACCACATTAATTACAGTTCGGTCCATAAGACCAAAAAAGAAAAAGAAAAGAAAGAGTACATGGGTTTCTGATAAGGGCTACTCTCAGATCTGTACCCTAGAGTATCACTCCAGTATAACGTGAGTACCCAACACTTCAATAGTATCAAATGAGTACATATGTAGTAGTACCGTTTTTGAACCAAATCAGTTCGAACGCTGACAGACAGTGAAATTCGTTAAAAAGTCCAAGGGTTTGACTGTCTTAAATGGAAAAAGGTTCATGAAAGAAATCCAACGCATCCATCTTTTCTAGTTGATCGATGTACATGTCAAAACAATACGATGACATGGAATAAAACTCAACGAAAGAAAAAAAAAAAAAAACACACACACACAGACCGTTTCACATACACACGCACACACAAACACAGACACACACCCCATAAAACACACCCACACCACGTTTTACAAACACACACACACACACACACACACACACACCATGTTTCGCAAACACACACAGTAACACACACTCACAACCACACATTGCCATTTCACACACAGTAACACACACACACACACCCACAGAGAGAGGTAGAGGTGTCAAAAGGGCCGGGCCGCCCGCAGACCGACCCAACCCTGCCCTAAAGGATGAACAATGCGGCCTTGGTCCATAGGGCCAAGGGCTAGGCCGAAGAATTGGAGAAAAAAACTCCGACCCAGAATAGGCCTGGATTCGGCCCAGATCTGGCCTGAGTTTTGGCCTGGCCCTGATTTTCAATTTTTTTGTTATTTAGGTAAATAAACTTGATATTCTTATTGAAGAATGGTTTTAAGAAAATAATAGTAAAAAAATAAGTTCTAATAAATTGGTATATCTATTAGGTTGAGTTTATAATGATTGGAAATACTTTTTAAAATTAGATAAGGGTTACAAATATAACCCTTATTGTCGTGCGAAGCTAACTAAATTTGAATATTAAGGACTATCTAAATATAAATCACTTGTTAGATCATTTTTTGTGCTAAGTCTCATGAGTTGTTTGTATTTCAATTGTAACATTATTTTTTTTCTAAATATAATATAAGATTTTTGTTTTTCAGATATCTAAATTTTATATGCACATTAGAGAGTGATTTTAAGGATACAAGAGTCAAAATTAAATTCTAATACGTCAGTATACATATTAGGTTTAGTTTTAAAATGATTAGTAATATTAGTTTTTAGGTTACATTTGGCTTACGAATATAACCCTCGTTATTCTTGTAAAATTAATTAAAAAATAAAGCCTCTATCCCTATTAGATCTTTTTTTGTTCTAAATCGCAAGGTAAGTTACGGTCTATTTAAAACCAATTCTTTTAGGATTTGAATTTCAAATTGAGAATTGGATTTGAAATTTAATTCACTGTCCTTTTGTAATAAGATTATTTCAAATTAATCTTTATATATATATATATATATATATATAGTAGATCCTAAGCTCAGATAAAAGGAGGGAGGAGGGCCTTTGAATAAATTTATCTTAAGTTTAATTTATTCATAACATAAAACATTAATAAAAAGAATTTTTTATTCAGGCCCGGGCATGGCCCAAGCCCGATCCTAAAATTAGGGCCTAGGACTTGAGCTTGGACCGGGCCATGATATCCTCCCATTGGACCAGGCTCGGGCTCAGCCTGATTCACAAGGCCCGAAGCTCGGTCTGGCCCTGGCCCTCTTTTGGCCTGCTGGACCTGTTGACACGTCTAAAGAGAGTTAACCCACACTCACTCACACACACACACACACACACACACACACACTTCACACACTCTTTCAACTCTTAATATGTGGTCTAAGGTAATTAAACCACCTCAACTTACAATTCTTGCCACGTCGGTTCAGACCTACAAAAACACGAAATACAAACCCATTAGGCCAAAACAGCAAAGCCAATCAAGAAATCGCAAGATTGCAAGTTGCAAAGCTTAAAAAAGGTGAACAACCTGACATGGTTGCTGCTGCTCTCCACTTCTTTGCATTATTTTTTGGTACACAAGAGAATAACATTGATAATTAAAGGGATTACAAGGTTGCACAACGGCGAGTAAAGGTCACTACATTCCCGTAACTTTGTGTATTCAAGACCTTAATGGTCCGAAATTAACAACGAACCAATAGACTTGTTATAATTACAATTAAACTAAAGCAGAGTATATCCTACAGCTTAGATTAATTTTAAGTAACAAGGGGAGGCCTAAAGGTTATATCAAATACCTAGTAAACTAAAGACAAAATATTGTAAATCTAAACAACAGAAATATTACAATGAGGAAGTCAACTGGAACCAGATGAAAATCGAAGATGTACTCGACGATCAAAGGGATCATGCAAATATAAGAGGTAATCAACCTTGCATGGTTCACAATATTCCACCGGCATTTTCCCTCTAAAACATGGCCACCATAAAGCCGGGCAACAAACCAACAATCACAAACCAAGGCTAAGCTAGATTGTATTCGACTTCCCCCCCCACCCCCACAAATCCCCACACACAAAACCCCTAAAAGAGATTACCCTGAAAACCCCTACCCCTACCCCTTTCCCCAGGGCCCCAGTCCCTCTCCACAGGGCTCCAGCCCCCCTTCCCCACCCCCACCCAATGCACAAACATGCCTAAGACCCCCAAGACCCCCCCAGAGGCCCCTTCCCTCCCAACCCCTAAGGCCATCACTGCATAGCATTCCAAAATACCCTAGACACAGTGCCCTGTAACCACAACAGACACCCTCCAGCCAACTCTTGAGCTTTAATTACTGCTGGCAAAAATTACGGTCACTGCCGGTGGGATTTCGGCCACTGCCAGTGATAATAAATCCAACCCTAGCAAACACAAGCCTCTTCAATTAATAGTAAAAATTGATCAACCCACGACCATCACTCCAATTTAGACCTTTCAGATCTAAAAGATAAAGAAAATACCCAAGATCTTCATAGATTTGAAGGATCCGATGAAAACGGTGCATGTACTGGCATCGTCGTCCCCGATCGTGGCTGGGGAAGATGGTGCTGACCACCCCACCGTCGTCGTCTACCGTCGTCCATCTGTGATCTGCCGCCAGCCTCGAATAATGCCTGTCCTCAGAGCATATACACACTAAAACAAGAGAGATTGAATACATAGTCCTAGGCCAGATTTCAGCCGCCGCCCCACTCGCGCCATTGCACGGTAGGGTGGCCGCGGTGGCTTTCTGTGGAAGGTTTGTTTAGAGAGAAGTGAGAGAGATATTTTTAGGGAGGGACAAAGTTGTTGGTGCATTATAGATCTCAATATACTCGGCCATTTTTCTGTTTTCTTATGTTGTCCATGCACCTCGGTTGAAAACCCCTTTGGCACCACTTTTCTTTCTTAGGAGGCATACTGGGGTTTTGGGTAGGAAAGAATGTTTGCTAATGAGGGCTGAGAGATAATAAAGTAAGGTCAAATTATATACCACCACATGTGCAAGACTTGGAGACTTGTGGTGGTTAGGGAACTCTGCACACTTTGGTCAAGCTAGCCACACCCACACACAAAACCATGCCTCCTCCAAACGATGTCGGTGATGGCCCTAAAGTCGAAAACATGGGTTGTTCGACAGCTTCTAACTGCGGTTGCGGTGAGCTTGAGCTGATTTTTACAGTAAAATGAGATCGCCAGCGATAGATTGTGAAGGTGCCAGTTTATTTTCCCCGTGGTCGTCATCGGTGGTGGATTCTGGTAAAGTTGGTGCGTGGGTTTTGGGTGTGTGTTACGAGTGTTTGCGTGCATCTATGTGTGTGTGAGTGTGTGTGTGTGTGCGTGCACAAACGCCCGCGTGTGTGTGTCTGTGACAGGGTGTATGGGTTGCGTATGTGTGTGTGCATGTTACAAGGTGTGTGGTTTCTCTGTATGGGTGAGTGGGTGTGTGTGTGTGTGTCGGGGTTCTTGGGGGGGAGGGGTGATGTGGAGGGGGAAGGATTGGGAGAAGAATGAGAAAAGACTGACATTTCATACTTTTTTTTTCCATAAAGTTGGTCATACTCCTAAACTTTTTAACGAATTCCACCATTCGTCAGCCTTCTTATTGATTTGGTTCAAAAATGCTACTTTAGGTACTCATTTGACACTTTTGAAATGTTGGGTCCTTAAGTTGTACTGAAATGATACTTTAGAGTACAGATTTGGAAATAGTCCTTCTGATAAAATGGCAAAATAAGGTCTAACTTCGTGATTGGAAAATCACTTTCAAATCATGTATGATTTTCGTGTAAAAATGATTTTCGTGTAAAATCACAAGGTGCATGATTTTCCTATGCACATGCAACCTAATGGAAAGGGAAGAAGAATGGCTATTGGTTACCATCAGGGGATGCCATGAACGTGCAAGTAAAACACTTTGATTGCGATAAAATATGGTAACAACCAAAAGTCAATACCATAATAGAGTTAACAAAGGAAACCAAACATTCAAAATTTTCCTATAGGCACAATGCATCAAGATTATCAAAAGGAACTAAACAAGATTGACATTGACATTATTAAAAGTAAGATAACATGTTCGTTGAACCTTGTTTAACCCCCCCAAAAAAAATCAAAATAATAGCTTGTTTAATCTTACACGCCCCATGGCACTTCTATGACAAAAATACGAGAAAACTTAAGGCCATTATGTCATTTATTCTTATTAAAAGTTTAACCAAAACGTACCCATGAGTTATAGGGTGGACGCCAAAATAATTTAAGAACATTGTTATGTGTGATTCATAATATTAGAAACTCTATTGTACAGGGATAAACTTGCATGCGCTTTTTCCTTGCATCTATTAATTCACTTTTCAATGTAGGATACGACAATTTGAGTTAAGATTTGTTAAGAGACTCGTCAAGTCTGAAGTTTTGAATATTTTTTTTAGTACAGATTTTTAGGGCCTCTACACTCAATTTTAACTAGTTGAATTAGATGCTCTGTGAGTTGAACAATGACGTATGTAGCATATCCATAGGCTTTTGCAAATGCAGTCTCGACGAGCCTTGCTAGCTATAACGTTAAGGGTTGCACCTTTTCGGATCTCCTAAACTTAAACGTGGATATAGCTAGGACAAACATTTCTTAGTTGACATCATTTGATCCTTATATGTCCTGCTAGTTAACCATCTTACTATGGAACCTAAAACACAACTGAAGATCAGAAGTAATTTAGATCTCACAATCAACTTAATATTCACTATTTTGGGTGTAGGCCTAATAAGATATTAAACTTAATTTATGTAATTAAGTCTAATTGTTAATCCAGTCGAGTTGTCCAGTCTAGTAGTTGGGTCCAGTCGAGTCCAATTGATTGAGTTCAATTCAATTGGTTAAACCAGTTCAGTTAATTAAGTTTAACCCAAGTTAAGGTCAAGAAATTGTGAAAGATTAAAAGATTTAAAAATATTTTGTAATTTATCCTTGATGCATGTGGTTAATCTTTGATTTATATGCAGTATGGAGATAACTCCCAAATCTGGTATATCCTATCTGATTAAAGCATAGATAATTACCGAATTAGGGACATATAATCTCAAAATTTGGAAGAATTGTTTTGGTGTGCACCGGCCGATTTGTTGACTTTTTTTCAAGTTTGCGATTTTTATCAAATATTCTGCTCTATCATCAGATCATAGACTGAGATAGTCATCCTTATCATTTATGGCACCTAAACCTTTATAACTAAGGTCTTTGGGCTTCATTTTCAAGCATCAGCTTTCTTTCTAGAACTTTTATACCATTTCTTCCTTAAAAGTGGTAGATCATCTCTAGGGAGAAATTAGCACTTCATACTTTATGTCTCTATATTTGTAAGTCCTTGGTATCGTGAATCCTTCACAAAGTGTTCCAGAGTCTTCTAGACAAGTACATTCTCGAAGTATATTTACAACTTTCTATACTAGCTAAAAGTATAGTAGTCTAGAGTGTTTGCCATTCCCGCGACCACATTTTCATTATACAAACTATAAAAAAGAGTCTTCCATTTAGTTTCTTAGTTCGAGTCTAAGATCGAAGTGTAGGTTGCCTCCCGCAAGGCCCGAGTTGAACTACGATGGTTTTGATTCTGATTTGTCTGACCAGATACATAGATCATTCGATCTCTGATGTCAAGTTCAAATCAATAACATAGAATTAAACTTACAGTTTATGTAATTGCATGTATATGGGTTAAAAATGTCAAAAGTCAATAGAAATGAAGTAGAGACTGAAAGGGTATGTCGGTGCCTAACACCTTTCCGCCGTTTAACTTAATCTCTAAACCCATTTCTTCTTTTTCCATAGATTAGTAGTCTTTTGGATATTTTCAGAGTTATTTCAGGTTTTTCTTATTCTCCAGTGTTTTAAGAAATGAGATGGTGACTCCCTAAGTTTAGACCTTTCCCACGGGTAGATATTTTTTGAGGCGGTTCTCTATAAACTATTTACCCCAACCACCATAACCCAATCAAACCACCTCTTTCCAATCCCACACCACCAACGCCGCAAGGTGTCTAATGCTGCCACTGCCCAACGGTGCCACTTGCCGACGCCTCCACTGCCCAATGCCATCACGTCCAATCCCACACCACCCAACCCCCTAGCTTGATCTAATCTCTAGATCTGTATTTTTCTTGTGTAACTCTTGAATTTGTGAATGATATATGTGGGGTTTGATAGATGAGGGACTATGGTGGGTTTGAGGTTGGAATTATGAAGGAGGTTTGTGGCTTAAATATCATGGTAGTTGATGTCATCTAGTTGTTGGCTGTGGTGAGTGGTAAGGGTGGCGACAACTTGAATATTATGGGTGATAAACCAACCGCTACTAACTATATCAGTTAGGCCAAATTTAAAACAAGAATCCGATAAGACGAGGGCATCTTGGAACAAATGCTAATTGCCGCCAAGAGGGGCAGTTAGGTAACATACTTTTAAAAATGGCATCTCAGTCAACCATTGCGCTAGGTAAACGGCTGAGATGCGCTGTAAAATGAGAAAAAAATTTTTAGCGTCGGATGTGGATCAGCCCCAACTTAAATCTGTATCCATCTAAGCTACAGGGGTTTCCCTAGTGTAAAATCATAAGATGCATGATTTCCCTATGAATATGCAACCCAACGTAAAGGGAGGAAGAATGGCTTTTGTTTACTAGCTATTTGGGATGCCGGGACATACGAGTAAAACACTTTGATTACAAGAAAAACATATGCTACCAACCAAAAAGTCACTACTGTGACAGAGTTGGGGAGAATACAAAATATCCAAAATCTTCCTATAAAAGTACAAGCAGAATGCATCAATATTACCAAAAAGAGCTACACAAGATTGACACCGACATCACTAAAAAGTAGCATAGAAGGTTTGGCAGAAAAAATGTTAGACATAACAGCATTTACAGTCTTACAGGCCCAATGACACTTTTATGAGAAAGAGGAGAAAAATTAAAACTGTTTGGAAGGTTTCTTTAATAAGAAGTTTGGGCAAAACTTACCATGATTGGATTAAATAATGATTAGTGTTATTTGGAACTTTATTATTGCACAAGGATCAACCAAATGTGTCTTTCTTGCTATTCATTAATTCCCCTTTTAAAGACGATTTAAATTGAGATTTTATACGAGACTTCTCTCATGTCTCGATTCTTGGATTTTTCTTCTCTATTGCTTGAATTTGAAGGCCTTTGCACCCATTTTCAATGAGTTTTGATTAGATACTCTGTAAGTTGAACAATAATACGTGCTTAAAATTCAATGGCTTTTGCAAATGCAGCCTTGCTATAAAGTTAAAGTTGCTCCATGATGATACGGGAGCAAGGTATCACATATCCTTGGTGTCTCCTAAAACTTTAAGGTATAGAAAGGCAAAGTTTTAAGCGATTGACATTATCTGATCCCGCCTTCAAGAATTGATCAAGGATCCAACTAATCTAGATCTAACAACTAACTTATTACTCGTGGTCGTCTTATTTTAACTATTAAAGCTTCTTGCCGCCGCACCAAAAAAATATGTATGGATAATAATTAACAAAATAACACGAGGGACCACTTCTCGCGCAGACCGAGGCAAAATAGCTTCCCCTGAAAAAAAAGAGTAAGTTACTCAACCGCAGCATCAATCACTGCAAGACCACAAGTTCCCAAGCATAAGTTCATGTTCATCTTGGTCCTCCTTTTTCCGAAACCCAAACACAGAAGATATGTCAATTTTATGAGAGGACATTACTAGGCAGCTTTTTCTACTCTAACAAATTGCGAAGTGAAGATGTGAACTCTGGAAAAAAATTGCAAGTGCGTCACGTTTAGCAGTGCCCAAAGTACGCAGGCCGGTAAACAGACATGATAGAAGGTTCCATCATCCATGTGGTGTCCTCCAACCCAGGTTACCCCTTTTATCTATCTGCAATGAAAAGGCAAAAGTTAGCCATGCACCCCAGCATTTCTCATAGCACTTCTCCACTCTTCCGCATGCCTTTCTTATTAAACAAAAATATTAGATTTTAGGGGATTATCGGTCCGCCCATCTAAGACTCTTGAATATATTGTATGATAATTTCTAGCGTCTCTCAGCCCTGTCTTTTATCGCATCAACATTCATGATTCAACGTTGCTTCACGGCCAGGATCATAATTTACACACAAATTTCGTGTCTCACCTCTGACACAAGAAACAATGCACATCAATTTAAAATATGTAATTCTTGTCCGTGTTGTGCTTGGGATAAAGTTTCAGCATACTTTGTTTGCAGAGACATCGTGTCTCTTTCTTCTCTACCACATTACCTTCATTTATAAGGTAGTTGCTAGCCTTAATTTAAGAAAGCACATGAATTGGGCCATGATTTGTAATTAAAGAAATTTTGTCCTCTTTTATTGTAAATAAGTTTCTTTTAAGCAAAAATTGATCTCCATAACTTTTACTTAAAACAAGACAACATACTGGGCATACATTATCTAGAGTTACTGCATGGATGTTTAGTGGCCTTAAAGAATGCTTTTTACTCTTGATTATTTATAACGAAAGTACAGATAAACTATCAAAAGTTACCAAACAACTCTTCTAGTGGAGTTTCAGTACTTTTTTGACTAGGCTCGATTTTAAAATTCTAATCATATGGATGAAAAGAGCTTAACTACTTATCTTTGCGTTACGTAAATATTTGAAATTCCGTTGTTTAAGAAATAGGGGTTTAACCCTACGGTTGGAAGACTGACATACAATTCTATATACCAATAGTTCACATCAAATACAATTCTATCCATAAACCAGGGATAAAAAGAAAAAGAAAAAAGACTACATGGATTTTTGATAAGAGTTAATCTCAAATTTGTATCCTAGTTAAAGTATCACCTAAGTACAGCTTAAAGACCCAACATTTTAAAAGTAGCAAATGAATACTTAAAGTACTATTTTTAAACCAAACATTACGAAGGCTGATGAACGGTGACGTCCATTAAAAAATTCAGAGACAAGACCGTCTTTTATGGAAAAAAAAGTTTATTAAACATATCCACGTGGCAATCTTTACTAGTTGATTGGTCCATTCATCATAATATGATGAATGAATCTCAATGAAAGAAAAAAAAACACACACAAACACACAGGCGTATAGAACTCACGCACCCACACACAAACCCCCTGTTTTAAACACGTGCATGCACATTTACACACCCAAACCGTGTTTCACACACTCACACAAACACACACCTGCCCGCTCACCCGCCCACCCACCCACACCCTATTCTCCCCCCCATTTCACGTACACACGAACAGAACCCCCACCCATAGTAACAGACACACACACACGCGCGCGTGCACACATTTCCATTTCACAATATAGGCGCGCACACAGTAACACACACACACACACACCCCGCTTCATAAAAAATGTTGCTTCTCTTGATATTTGGACTAAGATAATTCAGCCACCTGAACCTACAATTCTTGCCACATCGGTTCAAACCTACAAAAACACAAAATTTAAGCCCATTAGACCAAAATAGCAAAAGAAATAACAAGATTGCAAGTTGGGTCAGAGCCTGAAAGTTTAAAAAGGGGAACAACCTGACTTAGGTAACGTTTGCAATCACTTTTAGTTTTGGTTTTTTATTTTTCAAAAAAATAAAAATCAAAAGCAGTTTAGTTTTTATTTTTTACAAAAACAAATGAATTTTTGATTACTCAGTTTTTATTTTGAATTTTTTCTTTTGGTGTTTGATTACTCAATTTTTATTTTGAGTTTTTTTTTCTTTAGTAATGGTTTGCGGTGGCAATGGTGGTGCGTGGCAGTGGCCAGCAGTGTTGGCTGCCTGGATGCCGGCAGTCACCGACAGAGGCTGCCAGTCCCTCACGACAGGCGGTGGGAGGCGGCTACGGCGGTGAGAGTGTGGTGGTGGTGGTGATCTCAAAATAAAAATCAAAACTGAAAATCCAAAACTCCTAAATGGGAGTTTTAAAAAGCAATCATGTTTTCAAAACTGAATGGGAAAAAACGAAAACTGTATGTCAAACGTGTTTTTTCTCCGGTTTACAAAACTGGAAAAAAAAAAAAAAAGCGGAGAGGTTACTTAACAGAGCCTTAGCTGCTGTTGCTCTCCACGTCTTTGCAACATGGATCTTAGTTACTCGGCCAGTTTTGTGTCTTCTTACCCTTTGGCAGACTTCTCTTTCTTATGAGGCATACTGAGGTTTTGGGTATGGAAGAGTGTTTGCTGATGAGGGCGTGAGAGATAATAAGGTAAGGTCAAATGATATACCACAACATGTGCAAGACTTGGAGACTTGTGGTGGTTAGGGAACAATGAACATTTATGGTCAAGCTAGACACACACACACACACACACACACACAGAGAACCACGCCTCATCCAAACAACGCCATTGATGACCACAAAGTTGAAAGCATGGGCTGCTCGACAGCTTCTAACTGTGATTGTGGCGAGTTTGAACTAATTTTTAAGGAGAAAATGAGTTCATCGGAGACCGATTGTGGTGGTGTCGTGTTTGTTTTTGTCGTGGTCGTTATCGATAGTGGATTCCTGTGAAGGTGGTATGTTGGTTCTGTGTGTGTTTGTGTGTGCGTGGGGGGGTGTTAGAGTGTGCGTGTGTGTGTGGGTTCTGTGTTTTGTGGGTGGGTGGAAAAAAGGAAGAAGCAGGAGAAAAGACTGACACATTATATTATTTTTTTTATAAAGACGGTCATACCCTAAACTTTCCGACGGATTCTACTATGTCAGATTCACACTGATCTTTGGTTCAAAAATGGTGATTTAGGTATTCGTTTGGTACTTACAAAATGTTAGGTCTTTAAATTGCACTTGAGTGATACTTTAGGATGCATGTTTGGAATTAGTCATTCTGATATTATGAAAAAAATTACGTATGAGCCCATGATGTGAAATCACTTACAAATCATGTATGATTTTTGTATAAAATCATAAGGTGCATGATTTCCATATGAATATGCAACCCAAGTGAAAGCAAAGTAGAATGGCTAGTGTTTACTATTAGGGGATGCCTTGAACATGCGAGTAATACACTTTGATAGCAAGAAAAACATATGCTACCAACCAAAAGTCGATACCGTAGCAGAATTTACAAAGAATACAAACATTCAAAATGTTCCTATAGAAGAAAAAGCACAATGCATTAACATTACCGGAAGGAACTAAACAAGATTGACAACGACATCACTAAAAGTAAGATAACATGTTCGCTGAACCTTGTTTACCAAAACAATTCGGAGTAATTCTTTGTTTAATTTTACAGGCTCCATGGCACTTCTACGACAAAAAGAAGAGAAAACTTAAGACCGTTATGGCATTTATTTATTTTTTTTATAAAAAGTTTAAGCTAAACATACCCATGAGTTATAGGGTGGATGTCAAAATTAATTAGAGAGCACTGTTATATGAGACTCCCAATAGTGGGAACTTAATCGCACAAGGATCAACCTGCATGCGTTTCTTCCTTTTATCTATTTAAATAATTCTTTCACTTTTCAACATATGATACGATAATTTGAGTTTAGATTTGTTAAGAGACTTGTCGGATATTTTCTCTACTACAGATTCAGAAGGCCTCTACAGTCTACACTCAATTCTCATTAGATTGAGTTAGATGCTATGTGAGTTGAACAATTACGTATATTCCAATCCACATGCTTCTGCAAATGCAGTCTCAACGAGTCTTGCTAGCTGTAACGTTAAAGGCTGCACAAATCCTCATTCTAAGACTTTAATGTGCATATGGCTAGGACAAGCATTTCGTATTTGACATCATTTGATCCTTGCATGTCCTAATACTTAACCATGTAAGTATGGAACCTGAAACATTACTTAAACATCCAAGTAATTTAGATTTCACAGTCAACTTACTGGTTTTGGTTATATTAATTCAGCTATTACTTAAAGCTTCTTGCCTCTGCACCAAAAAACTTAGACCTGTAATACAATACAACACAATTACTAAATGGCACAAAAATTTAGAAGCTCTCTTTGTTATAAAACATTCTTCTGAAGTGAGGGAAACAAATTTCATCCATGTTTCGATGGCCAACAAAAGTATTCGGATCCCCTCAAGCTTGACTGGACAGTTAAACGGAGAAGTTGATATGTCAATATCATTAGAGGACATTATAGCTTTATCCACTACAAATTGCAAAGGTAGATGTCAACTCTAATAAAAAAAAATGAAAGTGCGTCAGGTTTAGCAGTGACCAAAGTACGTAGGCATTTCGACCAAAAAAAAAAAAAAAAGGCCAAAGTACGTAGGCCATGTAGCAAACATGGTGAAGGTTTCATGTGGTGTCCTCCAACATTAGATGAGGCCCCCCTCCCGGTCTTCTCTTAGATCTAACTGCATTCACTCATAGCATTGCGACAACATCCTTCCGTATCCCTTTCTTACTGAAAAGATATTGTATTGTTGAATTTATCGTAAAATAATTTTTTACATTCTTTTACAGAGATGACAATTTTAGAGAATATTGGAGCCCCGCCCTGCCCTATGCGCCCCACCCCACCCCACATGGGGGTTACTCGGGGAAGCCCTGGATTTGGGGCAAATGGGTTTGGGACAATGGGGATATCAACTATTTTCAGGCTATTTGGATTTTTGCATCCTCAACTTAGCCCAAATAGTTTTTCAAAAGTTTAACTCATATACATGTGTTTTTTTTTTCGTTTGACACATACGCACACACAGAGTAGTTGCCTGCCGCCGACCACCTTATCGGCTACTGGCAGCCACTGTCGCCAGAAACCTTTAACATCACCTATGCCTTGCCGTGGCCACCGTCGGTAAACTTTTCCAGCCACTACTATCGGCGCGCCACACATCGCCGTAGGTAACTTCCAAAAGCCGCCAATGCCCTAATGGTGGCCACTGTCATTGGCAGCCCCCGGCTGTCGCCAAATCCTGGCAACCACCTCCGCCCACCATCGTTGCAAATTGGAAGAAGACCAAATAATTGTTTCAATAAAATGAAACTATTTTACGACAAAAGGAATTAGAGCTAAACGGACTGAGTCATACTAAATTCGGTTAAATGTTGCGGGTTGGACCTAAATAGGATGCGGGGTATAGGAGAGGGCACATTAAATGAAAGATAGGCTAATATGGGGATTAGGCAAATCGAGATATGATGATTTGAGTTTGGGCAAGGGAGGGCAGGCTACCCCATATTGTCGTCTCTATTCTTTGGTCGTTTCATGTATCTCATCAACCCTCCTTGACCCAAATGTTAGCGTCAATGATTCGGAACCATGTAATATATAATTTTACACCCTCTTCACTTTCCGTGAACGAAGGTGTGGGTTTTTGAAGCTAGTTGAGGGGTTCTCTAACTGTAAGCTTGTGGTGTTAGCTACTGATAAGCTTCGAATAGGCGTGGGTAGTTTGGTTCCTCCTTTTTTAAATCTTTTTTGCCTCAGTCTTGGAGCTTTTATAGTTGGTAAATTGGCTATGGAATGGAGATTTCTAGCTTGGATTCACACAATTTGGAAGAAGTACAGGGGTTGCGCGAGAGCGGACACCTAGTGGTTTTAAATCAAGAGAAAATTTCTCACCAAAAAGATCGATAGAACAACACGATACCTAGGAAGTTCGTAGATCGCGGGAGGTTTTTGCATAACGTGGTGCAAAGGATTATTGATCACAAGTGGAGGTTGTTGGGTATGGTCGAGGTGGAACAAATAGATACCTTTTTGCATTGCACTTCTCAGGTCCAGTTCACCTGGAACGTCTCCTAGTGGATGCGCCATGGAGCATACGAGTTAGCTACTTCGTCACATGAGAAGGAATATGTGAGAACCCAACATTTCATATGCTTTGATTACATATTTAAGTATGATTAGATGCATCACTCTTGTGAAAATGGTTATGATGAACTATGCATGATAACATATTTGAATTTATGTTTAAATGTTAAACACTTGAATTGAGTAAAATGTCTAAGAAGGTGAACGAAGTGTTATAAATGAAAAAGAGTATTCGATGTTTAGAAACTTTAAATGATCACTTGGATGACAAAAAATATATTTAAAACAGTTAAAAAAAAAGATAAAAACTCTAGCTGGGATGAATCGGTTGTTGACCGGACTGCTTGTGAATTGTTTGTACTTTTTGCACAGAATTGTGTCACCTCGTGCTTGTGATGTGTCAATATACTATCGTGACATATCGTGCTTTAAGCCTTGTCCTGCTTGCTACGTGGCACAATCGCGTCTTGTCACCTCAAGCTTTAAGCCTCGTCATACTTGACTTCTCCACCTCTTTACCTCCACTTGAAACCTCGTACTTGTTTCTAATTTGATTTAAAAGACCTAATTGACATGGTTGAATCTTCTTACCTTGTTTTTGAGAGAAAATTACAAGAAATCAACCAAAAACCTTACAAAATCTAGAATTAAGACTTGTTTTTGAAAGGGAACCTTAAACAGTTGATTTGAAAAGTTTCTATGAACTTGAAACAATGTTTTAAACGTGTTTTGAGGACTTTTTGGAGGTGTTTCAAATCTGAAAATTTGGTTCTTTCATCTCTTCTTTAAGGTAAGATATTTAAAGCTTTTTAATGGGCTTTTAAGATATGAATATATGCTATGTTAGCGTAATTCTTTTAGTATGAATTTTTTGTCAAACTTTTGAATACTTATTAGAGACTTGTTAATAAGTGATTCTATGAATGTTTAATATATTAGAGATTGGGGAAGACGTGAAATAGATTATGATACGTTTGAATTAGGGAATTATGTCAAATTAGACATGGTTAGAATAAGGTTTTGGACATGTTTTTTAAGTTCTATAATTGAAGCTAATTTGCTGTATATAAATAATTATATTACATGTTCAAGATGTTATGAAGATGATGTTACATGATAAAAGTGACTAAATATTGGATAGCTAAGTTTTATGGTGCAAGTAAATGTAGATTACAACAACCACATGTACGAAATGATCCGTTTTTTGCACATGAGCATGTTACATCCTTTCATTGTAAGGGATGGTTGATTTATTGTTAATAATTATTATGTTACCCCATTCAAATAATTGCAGGTTGATTTAATTGGGTTTGAGTAGCAGTGCACCGTATAAGCCGAACAATTGTATCTTCAATTATTACCCGAGACAATATCGGCATTCATTTGTTTTTGGTTACTTTGCCTTTGGCGAGGCAAAGGTTGTGAACTTATATCCCAGGTGTGGTGACAAAAGGGTGGTCTATTAATATGACTGAATTCGGAAATGATAAACTCTTGTAATGTTCAACTAAGTGTGAACGTGTGACATGTGTGATGTGCACATGTACAACTGTTTATGTGATTGGATTGCAATAGCGGGCATTATTAATATTCTTGAGTTGAAAGTTACATTAATTGTCTTTGATTATTTTATTGAGCCAGTGGGCTGATGAATTTTTACCTATAATATTTTAGATCAAGTAGTCGGTCCCTCGAAAGTCAAGGTAAAGGTGTGACGCAAGGTGACAGGACGGACAAGGGGACACTTGTACATTTGTGAATTAAATTGTACTCCCTCTCTCCCTAAAATATCGATCACTTTGACTTTGCACGTATATTAAGGATTTATATTATGTATTGTCTGTTTTTCCCATTTTATCCTTTAAAGAGAGGTGGGAAGAGAGTGAGCCATGAAACAAAAAATTGGTTGATAGTGTCTTAAATATGGAGAGAAAATAGAATAAAAAGGTGTAAAGTGATGGGTCAAGAGAGAGAAAATGAGTTGGTAGAGAGTTAAATGTAGGGAGAGAAATAGAATAAAAAAGTACAAAAGGGATAAATATGTAAATATACCTATAGAATCTTTTTTAATTTTGAAGTGATTAATTTTTGTGAAACGAACCAAAAAGGAAAGATGATCAATTATTAAGGGAAGCAGGGAGTACTTGAATAGAACAGTATGTCAACTCTGAGATCTGACAGAGAGCTTTCTAGGTGTATCTTGTAAAAGTAAACTCTTTAATTTTGTATGATATGATTTAATTACCAAGTGAGTTAGAATGAGTTGTAGTATCAGCATGATGTGATTAGTTGATGTGTCGTAATGCTTCAGTCGGGTTGAGATATTCCTATGCTGGGGGCATTACAGAATCCCTTTATTATTATCACGCGTATCCCTTTATTATTATCACGCGTATCACCCTTTCAACTGTTGATCTTCTGCTATGTAGAGCTCTAAATTGGTGGGTACCTCAAACAGGGTTTGCTTGTAGACTTGTCGGAGCTCTGACAGTAATGCCGAGACTATTTGTTACAGTTTTTTGCATGTGTTTGTGGACGAATACTCGTGGCAAGAGTGTTTATACACATCACAGGTAAATATGGTATGCAGGTGTGGGCGGAGTTCGAGGAAGTTTTCCATGTCTGCATTGAGCATTTGATGGAGAGTGTGATGTATTTTTGGTTCAAGCCCAACAAGTGTTAGACAATGTTCAATCGAGATTAGAGAGAACAGAGAATGCTCACATATATTTCCAACATAATAGGATCTTATATACAAGTTACCTTTGCGCATTTCAAATACCAATTAGAGTTGTACTAACTGGATTGTGATTGCACCGGAGGTTGAGGTACTGAAAGTCATGGTGGATTTTTTAGGGCTGGTTTTCCTGGGGTTAGAAGATGACTGGGGCTGCATTATTGATCTTGATCATGAATTACCGGTATCCTTGGACAATAGCTCAGCATCAGAGGATAAAAGGTGTTCAGCAGGTCAGAATGTTTTCTCTCTATAGATTAGGGAGATATGGAGACTTATGGTGGGTTACTGGATTCACCAAAATCTGGTCGTGCGGTGTCTAGAGTTGACTCACCGGCTCAAATATGGAAAGTTTTTGAAGAGCTGGTTGCCTTGGGCGGCCTTCATAAGAAGAACGAGCTGAGGAGTCCAAGTCGCCAGGCTCGGGTCATGGGTGTAGATATTCAGGCGGTCGGGCTAATCGGGGAGTGGTTGGGGCTGGGCAGTATTTGGACTAGGGTGTTACTATTTAGTTGAACATATTAGGGGGCGTTGAATGTGATGGAATTGTTGCAAGAAACAGGCAAGAACAATTCTAAAAATATAATATAAAACAGCTGGCTGAGGGGCGGATTAGGTCGCTCTCTTAAGACGATTCGCGCCCCTTCGGAGAATTACCACCGGTGCAGCAAGATTATTGACGCATCGCCTCCGGGATACAATAGTCCAGCTTTCACTGTTGCTTCACTCGTAATTCTGCACAAACGAATGAAGCAGAAGCTTCACTCGATACCTTACCAAAATGCCCACAAGTCTAAGTATTTAGAAATCAGAAAAGAGAGTTTGAGAGTTGTTTGCAGTATAAATTGACATGCTATAGTCCCATATGAGTTCCGGGGAGAGGCTGGAATGCTGCCACAGAGCATCCGCAAATTTCAGAAACTCGTATCTCCCCCACTTGTCCTTCCCCTCTTGCGCGTGCTAGTCTTAAACTCAAGCGCATCTTATTGAAAGGCCAAGGAGTATCACTTTATATACTCCTTAAAGTCCTTTACAATAGCCAATGTGGGACAAAAACTTTCCAAAAGTTTATGTAAGAAAATTTTCACTTTCCATTTTCAAGCAATGTGGGACTAAAGTAGTTTATAATTATACTCAAAACTTCAATACTTTTTCAAAACCAATCTTGAAAACAAAGAGAATTTTTTGTTAAAATACTCCAACAATCCCCCACTTATTTTAATAAAAAATTCACAACTTAGACAGTGGGCAAAAGGTAAGAGTCTCATGCATTGTGAAAGTGGTTCTGCCTTGAAACCTTCACATAGTGTTTCAGTCTTCCCGTATTAGAGCCAAAGTGGACTCATCGTTGAAACGATGGCGACTTAAGGATACGTAGAAGACATCACACACATGAAACTCAAGGTATCATATACCAAGCTTCATAAGCCAGCACGTTATGGCCATGTGCTTTATCCCATTTTTCACGAGTGCTCTAGAGAATTAGCCCGATTCTCATAGGAAGCGGCCTCACTTCCATACTCATATAGGTAAGTCTATCAACGATGCTCTCGTAATTATTACATCCCACCCGTATGGGCTATAGAACTCATTAAGAGATTACAATAAATATCAACCTCCAATATCGTTACGAGAAACATGTACTTACACCATAAGGAGGGACATTGTCATAAGACAAAAGTAGTACATGTACAACACCAGTCACTCTATAATTAGTTGGTCTCCTTACCTAGTTCTTGGGATCTCCAATCCCTTGGAGGTTGTATCCTTATAGGTGACTTATACATTCTTGGGCTTAAGTCCCATCCCCCTCGGTGTATACAGATCTTTTCTCTAGCTAGAGCTTTTGTAAGTGGATCAGCGAGATTATCGCCTGATCTCACATAATCAATATTGATCGCACCTTTGCTAAGGTATGATCTCATAGTACTGTGTTTTCTTCTAACTGATCTGGATTTTCCGTTATAATACTTACTTTGCACTCTGCCAATGGCTGTAGTGCAATCACAGTGAATCAGGACAGGTGGCATTGGTTTTTCCCACATAGGCATCTCGAACAATAGATCTCGTAGCCAACCTGCTTCTTCATTTGCCGAAGCCAAGGCAATTAGTTCGGCTTCCATGGTGGATTTGGTAATTATCTGTTGCTTCTTGGATCTCCAACATATAGCTCCACCACCTAATGTAAACACGTAGCCTGTTGTTGACATGGAATCTCCAGATTGAGAATTCAAATCTGCATCACTAAAACCTTCAAGAACAGCTGGTTGCCTTTGATACATCAACCCATGGTTAATAGTTCTTTTAAGATAACCCATAACACGATACATGGCATTCCAATGTTCAAGACTAGGTTTACTTGTAAATCTACTAAGAACACCAACAGCGTATGCAATATCAGGCCTTGTGCAATCAGTAGCATATCTAAGAATACCAATTATACTTGCATATTCTTTTTGATTCATAACATCAACATCCAGCTTAGTAGGATATAAATGATTTTGAGGATCAAAAGGAGTGCATGTAGTTTTGCAATCAAAATATTTGTATTTCCTCAAAATTTTCTCAACATAATGAGTTTGATCAAGAAATATGCCATCACGAGTTCTAGTAATTTTCATACCTAGAATCACATCAGCTTCACCTAAATCTTTCATTTCAAAATTCTTTTTTAACAAAGATTTTGTGAATTCAATAATTTTCATGTTAGTGCCAAAAATTAAAAGATCATCCACATACAAGCAAATGATAACATGCTCACTATTTTCAGATTTATAGTAGATGCATTTGTCACTTTCATTTGCTTTAAAACCACTAGCTAGAACACATTGATCGAATTTATCATGCCATTACTTGGGAGCCTGTTTCAACCCATATAAGGATTTAATTAACTTGCACACCTTGCTTTCATGCCCTGGTTGTATGTAACCTTCTGGTTGGTCCATATAAATCTCTTCTTCCAATTCTCCATTTTAAGAAGGCTGTTTTAACATCCATTTGGTGAATCTCTAAGTTATGGATCGTTGCTATAGCAATTAAAAGCCTAATGGATGTTATTCTAGTGACTGGTGAGAAAGTATCAAAAAAGTCAATATCCTCTCGTTGTTTAAATCACTTTGCAACCAACCTTGCTTTAAACTTATAAACTATACCATCAGGTTTAAGCTTCTTCCTTAGAATCCATTTACAACCAATGGATTTACAACCCAGAGGTAAGTCAACTAACTTCCATGTTCTATTAGCCATTAGAGACTCTATTTCATCATTTATAGCTTCTTTCCAAATGTCAGAGTCTGGTGAAGATAAAGCTTCTTCTAGGGTAATAGGACTTCCCTCAACATTATATAAAAGGTAGTCAGGGCCAAAGTCTTTCTCTACCCTTGCACGTTTGCTCCTTCTATGCTCTTTGTTTCTTATACTAAGAGGTTGTGAGAAACTTGCCTCTTGACTAGGTTGGGATGATTCTATGGTATCAGTTTCTTCACCCCCACTATCTTTGGATTTATAAGGAAACTTATCTTCATGAAATATCACATCCATAGATTCAACCACAACATTGTTCTTAAGATCAAGACACCTATAAGCTTTACTATTAAGAGCATAACCCACAAAAATGCAACGTGATGCTCTAATTCCCAATTTGAGAATTTTTGGGTCAGAAATCCTCACAAAGGCTAAGCAACCCCAAACTCTAAGGTGTTCTAAATTTGGTTTTCTATTTCTCCATAACTCATAAGGGGTTTTGAGGATTTTCTTTCTAGGTGTTCTATTAAGGGCATATTTTGCAGTCAAGAGAGCTTCGCCCCAAAGATTCTTAGGTGCACCAGAGCTAGCAAGCATGGCATTAGTTAAATTGATCAAGGTTCTATTTTTCCTTTCAGCCACGCCATTAGAGGCTGGCGAATAAGGAGGGGTAGTTTCATGAACTATCCCTAAAGATTGGATATATGTGATAAGGCCTAAGGAGTCATATTCCATGCCTCTATTACTTCTCAATCTTTTTATCTTCCTATCAAAACGATTTTCTACTTCCTTGATAAACACAGTAAGCATTTCAAAAGCATCACTTTTATTTTTCATGACATAAACAGAACAATATCTAGAAAAATCATCAATAAAAGTGATAAAATACCTTTTTCCACCACGTGTCAAAATGCCTTCAAATTCACATATATCTGAATGAACTAACTCTAGTAATTCACAATTTCTTTCGACTTTGTGGTGAGGTTGTTTAGTGTCATGCTACAAAATTCACATTTCTCAAGTTCGTTATGCAACTTAGGCAAAAGTCCTACATGACTCATATCTTTAAGGTATTTGCCATTTATGTGACAAAGACGAGCATACCAAGTATTCACACAAGACACAATATAAACGGAAGTAAAAGTCTTATTCATTTCAACATTGAGTTTAAACATACCATCACATGCATAGCCTTTACCGACAAACATATCGTTCTTTGACAGAATAAATTGATCGGACTCTAAAATCTCCTTGAATCTTACCTTGTTTAGGAGATAACCGAACACCAAGTTCTTCCTAATATCCGGAGTGTGTAGCACGTCCTTAAGGGTCAAAATCCTGCCCGAGGTAAACTTAAGAACAACATCTCCCATGCCTAAAACTTTTGTGGAATGAGAATCACCAAGCAAAACCTTCTTGTCTTTTTCTACCGGAACATAGTTTTAAAACCAATTCTTATCATGACAAACATGTCTTGAAGCCCCGGAGTCGGCCCACCATCCTTCTTCACTTCCAACCAAATTTATTTATGAAATCATAGCAACAAGTGGTTCTTCGGTAACATTAGCTTGTGGCGTTTAACCGAATTTCCTATAACGACAATTTCTAGCATGGTGCCCTTGTTTTCCACAAATAAAACATGCACCATTTGCAAAACCTTCATTTGCAAAATTATTGTTGCTACAATAGTTATTTGAATTTTTATTTTTCTTGTTGCTATTTCCACGGTTGGAAGATTGGCCTTGATTCCACTTCTTCGAGGCAAAGGAAGAATGTTGATTTTTAAAACCTTTGTTTTTCATATGCTTGCCTCTAGCATTCAAAAATTATTTTGCCTTTGAAATTTTTTTTAACCCTTAGGAGCGCTATCATTCGACGTTAGGAAGTTTACCTTAGCACCGTTACCATTGGCATTACGGTTACCTTGGTGGCTATTGGCATCGTTGGCATGTGTGTTGTTGGCAAGAGCTTCATTCTTCTTGTCTTGCTTTCTAGCTTCCTCCTCAATTTGAAGCCGCGCCATGAGGTTGACAATCGACAGTTCTGATTGCTTGTGACGTAGGCCTTTTTGGAACTCTTTCCATGAATTCGACAACTTGTTTATGATGGCAGCCACTTGCATTTGTTCGTCTACTTTGATTCCTTCGGAGATGATTTCGTGTACAATCATCTGGAGGTCGTGCGTCTGAGCTACAACCGACACGTTCTCCGACATCTTGTAGTTGAAAAAATGGCTGCATGCGTACTTCTTTTTTCCGGCTTCTTCGGTGTCGTATTTTTGCTGCAACGCTGTCCACATTCTCTTGGCAGAATTGTAAGTATGAGAATAATAATCATAAAGCTCATTCGAAAGACAATTGAGAAAATAATTACGACAATCTTCTTCATCGTTTTCCCACTTCGTTGCATACTTTTCATGCTCTGCCAACTCCTCCTCGCTCATATTTTTTGTATCTACCTTCTTTGGATTTTTGGCTGTTAAAATCCACACTACCTTCATCAACTTAAGATAGAACAATACCTTGCTAGCCCACCTTTTGAAGTTTTGACCACCAAAACGGAATGGCTTATTCAAGTCATTCGAGCTGGCAGCAGGAGCAGCAGAAGTCATGGTGGAATCCGCCATCGAGGAATCGTCTTAACTTGATGGAATTGTTGCAAGAAACAGACAAGACTAACTCCAAAAATATAATATAAAACAGCTGGCTGAAGCACGGACTAGGTCGCTCTCTTAAGACGATTCGCGCCCCTTCGGAGAATTACCACCGGTGCAGCAAGGTTATTGACGCGTCGCCTCCGGGATACAACAGTCCAACTTTCACTGTTGCTTTACTAGTAATTCTGCACAAACGAATGAAGCAAAAACTTCACTCGATACCTTACCAAAATGCCCACAAGTCTAAGTGTTTAGAAATCAGAAAAGAGAGTTTGAGAGTTGTGTGTTGAAAAGTGAGGAAGAGGTCTCCTTTTATAGGTGAAGAAAAATAGTTGTTGGAAATCTGTTACAAAAAAAAATTTAATCCGAAATTTATTTCAGAAATAAAGTGCTGCAATAATAAAAAAATATGACTGTTGTGTAATACAAGAAAATGTGACTGTTGGGAAGTAATGAAGAATATGACTGTTGCCCAACAACTATATTTTGCAGTGTAAATTATCTCCCCCACTTGTCATTCCCTTCTTGCGCGTGCGAGTCTTAAACTCAAGCGTATCTTACTGAAATGCCAAGGAGTATCAGTTTATATACTCTTTAAAGTCCTTTGCAATAGCCAATGTGAGACAAAAACTTTCTAAAAGTTTAAGTATGTAAGAAAATTTTTACTTTTCATTTTCAAGAAATGTGGGACTAAAGTACTTTATAATTTTACTCAAAACTTCAATACTTTTTCAAAATCAATCTCGAAAACTTTGAGAATTTTTTTTTGTTAAAATACTCCAACATAATACTTTATTGATCAGTTGGCCATTAAATGCTGATGGGTTAGAAAATAGGTGGGCTGGCAAGTTGGTAATTTAAATTAACATGGCTCTGACTTAGGGTTTTCTAGTGGGCCGTTTCCTCCGGTGGCGAATGATCATGAGGTTGGTCCGTCTGTGGTGGTGCCCTCTTATGCCGATAGTCAGGAGCTTGCTCATCTGGTGCTGGAGGGATTGGCTGTTGAGAATGACAGGACTGCAGGTTTAACACCAGTTTTTCATATCCGTGCGCCTTGCTTTTCCATGTTATGGGATTCAGAGGCGACTCCGAAGATAGACTTTTTGACAAACTATTATGATATGAGCTCTCCAGACTGATAGGGACCCTTAATGGCAGATTTCTGATTTATCTTCTTTCGAGTCATTGAGGATCTCTTTGATGGTCGCTTAGATTGTTCGGATATGCTGAGTATAGTTCGTTGTGATGCAGTGCAGTAGTTGGTTCTTCAGATTCTTCCTCGAGTTTTGATTCACGTAAGCTTGTGCAGCGGGGTGATTTTGTTGAGTCCTTAATTGTTCTGAGGGAAAAAAAAAACTTGAATCTGATGCCCCTATGCCCTCTGACCAGCCGCCAAATATAACCAGATTTTTTGATATTGTGCAACGTAAATTTTATTATGTGGATTCTAATTATATTCCGTTATCACTGCAGTCGTTATCTTCATTTGGTGTTTGCATTGAGAGGGGTGGGGATTGGAGGTAGAAATGGTTGATGCTTCTGTTGCATCTATTAAGCAAACCGTGGGTTGTGTGCTAGCTAGCTGCTTCGCTGTTGACCCGTTTCAACTCTTTATGTTTAGATGAAAACTTTGTGTTGGAACTGTGGGGGCGTGGGCCAGACCTCTTCAGTCCGTGTCGTGCTTGATTTGACCCGTCGATTTTCTCCTGAGGTAATCTTTTCGATGGAAACTAAGATGTATGTAGTGTCTGTTTGGTGCAAAATTTGACGAGCAGGTTTTCTTCTTCAGATGGGATTGACTTCGTGAGGTTGAGTGCAGGCCTCTTGTTGGGGTGGCAACCATTGGTTGACCTTGGTGTCATTTGGGATTGGTGTAAAAACTTGATTCTTGTCTCGTACTCAAGTTCTCAAGGGGTGGAATTCTAGTTTTTGTTTTTGGCAACACTCTAATTGCCCTATAGGTTGCTACTTGGGAGGCGTATCTCCTCAATATTTTTTTGCTAATTATGGCTCCCTTCTTACTTGGTGGTAATTTTATTCAAGTTCTTCCATCTTCAGAGAAAATTGGTAGCAGCAACTTTTTGTTATTGCTTGGCGTACATTCGTGTCTTGATTTTCTGGCTTCCTTTCGATTGGCGGATGTCAGCTGGTCGGAGCGCCCTTTACTTGGGTTAGAGGGTCTCCTCAGCGTGGTTTTGTCTATGAAAAGCCTCATAGGGTTATGTCCAATGCTGATTGGATTCTTTTGCATCTTGACACGTTGGCTCATAATTTAGCGATCGAATCTTGTTCGGCTAGACAACATTTCCTCGCTCATCTAGGTTTGAGGCGTTGTGGTTGGCTTTTCCACACTGCTTGGATCTAATTCTGACTGCGTGTAAAGCTCTAGTTTGTGGATTCCCACTTTACCGTGTTATGGTGTGTCTCAAGATCATGAAGGCTCTACTTGCTACATGGAATTTGGAGTGCCGAAGTCATATTTAGGATCGCATTAGGCCAGTTCAACACCGACTTTTGTGCTCTCAGGCATAGACTCCATTTTCAATTGAAAGTCAGCTCCATGATTCCCATTTACATCACTACCTAGATGGCCTGTCAGAGGCAGATGAGGTGTATTTGACACAAATATCAAGTACCTTTGGTTTAAGTTGGAGGATCGGACTACAAAGCTTTTTCATGCATCTAGTCTTATACTCAAAGGAAAGAATCAAGTTTTTTCTTTGAAATTCGTTGAGGGCGTTGCCTTAACGGAAGAATTGGGCATTAGGGCTTGTTTTGTTGAATATTTCAAAAAAAAAAATTGATGCTTTTGTCTGCTTTTCCGCAATTAGGTATTATTGAAAGGATTTCTAGTTTTAGCTTCTTCGAAAAGGCTCTTATCTCGTCTCAGAGCCGAGAACTGTTGATTCCCTTTTCAGCGATTAAGGTGAGGAAAACATTGTTACCAAATTGGGCCAATCCAGGCTCTTGGTCCGGGTGGATTTCCAATGACTGTTTTCCACCGTTGTTGGCGACTCATGGGACCTGAAATTACTGTTGCGGTATTATCCTTCTTCAAATCGGGTTACGTTACATGCTTAGGAGGTGAATCGCATGTTTTTCTCGTTAATCTGAAACAACAAATCCCAGAATTGCTGGAGGCTTATGCAATGTGGTCTATAAGATAATTTCAAAGGTGTTGCTAACTCGGATGTAACCACTTATGTCGCAGCTCATCTCATACCCTCAAAATGCGTCCTTGGCGGGGCGTTTGCTCTCTGATAATTTCATATTGGCTCAAGAGCTGACCGATGTTAGTAGGTAGGAAAAAGAGAATGCAGTGCTTATTGCATTCAAGTTAGATTTGAGTGAAGCGTATGGTAGACTTAGATAAGATTTCATTCAGGCATCTTTTTGTAGATTAGGTTCCCATATGTCACAACCTGAACCCATAGTTGTGACCGTGAGTTAGGTATATGATCGGCCACAAGCTCATTAGACTCCCACCGACAGCTTTGACAGGCCTTACTCACTAAACTAATACAACTGCAGCGGAACTAAAGACGTTAACAACTTCAATACATTTTCCTTTCTAATTTTAGTGCAAAACTTCACTTCTAATTTCATAACAATCACTTCAAATAATACTAATTTCCAACAATACTTATCATTAAATGCAGTCTCCAGAGCTCCACTCTATATATCCAATCACGCACTTGTTACCATCACCTTACTTTTAAACCTGAATGGTAAGTCAGGAGTAAACTTTCACATGCTCCGTAAGTAACCAATGATTCAACTAGGTGGACCATAACATGCTAGAAAATAACTCACTTTATATTACAGCAACATTAAGAAATCTGAAATCATTGAGTAAGTAATCATCTAGTAAAATGAAATAAAGTACATGGAACAAAACTGAGGACATAAAATCATTAGCACAAACACTTCATCACAAAACAATTTCATTTCAACACCGGCTCAAACGATATGCTACGATCAGCGTACATAGCTCCACTGACTTGGACCTGAAATCCCACCTCGAGATAAACATCACTATAGCAGCAGGGGTGATAACTTAACAAAAGTATTGTGCAAATTACACCCAACGTACATAGTCCGTTGACAAGGACTTGAAATCTAACCTTCCCCCATTAGGTATGGGGCATAGCTATCGAGTAAGCCAAAAAATGCCCTTTTTCACTTATCACAAATCTCATCATTGAACCTCTGATGGTCAAACCATCTCACAACTCTTATGATAGTTTCCAAGCAGTTCATATCAAACATTTTACTTGAAATTTCATTAAGATATAATTTACATGCCGGTCCAGTTTAAACGAGAAACAAGTCACCAAAACTTTTTGGCAAAAACTCTTTCGTCAAAGCAAGAGTAGGTGAACGTAAATGAAATACTTCAATGCTAATAAACACTACATTTCAAAAGTAGATAAATATATGCATTTTATATAAAAACAACTAGCTATCTCAACCCGACACTAGGGTTTTACCCTCGCCTCGGAAGGTGTACGCCACCAATTTCGTAGTTCTAAGAGCATACCAACACCTTATCCTAGAAATCCTAATGCTCAAATATGCATGACTGTTAATTTCGCCACTAGGTACAAATAATTACCAAAATATCCCCAGACTTATGTAAAATTATTAAAATACCCCCTAATGACTAATGTACCAATTTGCACCAAAAAATAACCTAAAACATCTTTTTAAGCAATTAGATGGGTTACTCGGACTAAAATGTCCTTCAGGGAATTTTTCAACTCAAAAGCCCTTATCTGCTATTTTCGTTGCGCGCTAACTAGCCATATTTCAAAAATATAGTAATCGATAGCAAAATATTGAGAAACTTTAGAAACTTAAGCATGCCAATAAAACAAGGTTAGTGTAAAATTTTTAGTTAAAAATAAGCTAATTTGCTATATTAAATAAATAAAAAACTCTTTTTTAAATAAAATCATTTAGTGCCCTTCATGTACCCAGAAAATTCCATGATGTAGATATCATGTTGGTCTTTTGCACTAAGCCAAAGTCAGAGCAAAAACTGCTTCTTAAAGAAAATGTTTGGACGGCATGGAAACTAATTATCTTTCAGTACTAACCAACGTTATTAAAGGACAATTTCGACCAAGAAATAAAAAGATTTTGATTAAACACAAAACTGAAGAGTCATAGAGAGCTCCCTATGGATTTCATAATATAAAAGTTGTTGTAAAGAAAATGAGAAACGATTAATCTAGAGAAAATTGTAATGGACTGATCTGTAATTCTAGAAACAACATCTTTTAGCAAAAACTAGTTTTATACATTGACTATTTTGAAGCTGAATTATAAAGAATCTCTAAAAACTCAAAACTATAAAGTGAAAATAGACTTGCTGAGGTTTTTATAAAGATAAGAATCGCTGAAACTAATGAGTTATGAATATTCTATAGTAAATCGAGTGGCTGACAGAAACAACACATCTTTATGCAGACCAATTTTGTTCAGTAGTTATTTTTAAGCCGAACTTTGAAAAATCTCAAAAAATTCAAGACTACAGAGTAAAATTATACTTTCTATGGTTTCCAGAAATATAAAACTTGCTAAGATCAATAAGTAATGAAGATTCTATGGCAATTTCAAGTGGCTGCTAGAAATCGAAAAATTCTGGATTTCTACGGGGCATTGACTTTAAGGTCATTTCTCGATATGGAAACGTGAGATTATGAGAAAATTAAAACTGAAAGGTTGAAGTGCACACAACAACATTTTGTAATAACTCCAATACCGCAGCAAAAATGACAAACCCTTACTACACTCACCAAACACCATGGCATCCCCCTTCTCCCTTACCCCTTCACACACAGCCCACACAACAAGACTCAGCCCTTACATACATTAAAACAATGAATTAACCTGAGGAAACATAGAAGTTTTAATAAAAAAATCACGCAATCGCTGGCAAGGTATTTCGGTCTCCCTCCCCCCACCCCAAGAAGTCGTGTAATAGAGGAGAAGAAAATCTAGGACGACTTATCCCATAAGCCATCTTATATGTATTTACCCAAAAGGAAAAATTATCGAAAACCCCCAAACTTAATTTATTTTTCTCCAATTCACCCTAAAACTTCCTCATATTACGAAAGACCTTAAAACTAATTAGATCAAAGTCAAAATACAAATTGCTAACAAAAATAAAAAAAATTAGGGTTATCTTGCAAACCCCCTGGACTTATCCCCAGTACCTTTTAATGGTTCCGCTTGTCATGATTGGTCATTTTGCTGCACAGTGCGTACCTTCTCAGCTTTTTAGGTTGAGTTGCTTGTTCAATAGAGCTCTTTATCCGTGCAGATCTCTTATGGCCTTTTGTTTGCGATATAATCATATCCAAAGGCCGGATATCACTGTCCTCTTCCTCAACCGCCGCATCATCTTCTGATCCCTGCGTAGGCTCAATGTCAACCACATTGGTGACTGAAGCTACTTCAAACTAGTCGATGATGTACTCTTGTTGCTCCGCTATGTCACGGAGATGTTTATATCCGGCCATTATAGCAGCACCCTTACCGGACAAACGTGTAAACATTGTCACCAGACGATTATACCGTAATGTCTCTGATTCTTTAAAGTCAGTATACCGATGCTCCGGAAAGGCAATGGTACCATGCAACCTGTTTGCAACCTTGGTCCACCGCTGCAAGACGTATTTATCAGGGATAGCCTTGAGATTCTTTTGGGTGAAAACCAGCAGATATGTCTACACAGCATGCCATGGAACTCAAACTTCTTACAAACACATGTCACCAAATCTGTCTCTGTCTTATGGCTCACCGTATACAGTCTACGTACCTTCTCAGGAGTGAGGTCGTTCACCAATAAATAAACCTTGTACTCACGTGTAGACTTTTCTGCCACCTTATTTATACTGTAACGTCCCAATTTCTGAGGTCTAATTGGTATTGCAAGAACATCTCCTTCGTATAGACTTTTGCACCATCCACCTCCAACGGGGTCTCAAACAACCTTCTCCTTTATTTATACGTGATTGCAAAGTCCGCAGTCCTTTCTTTCACGAATAACTGTGCAACCACTTTTTTGGACGGATTTGATGAAACTCTTCAAATTTGGGTTGTACCTACATAACTATCGAATGTGGCATTCATAGATTCACTTCTGCTCGTCTTTTTCATGCCCGCAGAAAAATACCTTCTTGTGTAAATGCCAATCCATTACTCTTTGAACTCATACAAGTGTTGGAGTCATTCGTGGTCTTGCAATGAGTAATCCCGAACAAGCTTTTCCCATCTCTCTTCAAATTCCTTAATCGTTAATGACTTGTTAAAACACCTCTCAAAATCTTGTCTGAATTCTGGATACTTTTCATACACTTGATACAGACATTCAGGATATTTGTTGCTTATGTGCCAAGTGCATAAGTTGTGTCGAGTATCTGGCAAGACAGTAGCAATAGCTTTCTTCATTGCTAAATCTTGATCGGTGATGATAACTTTAAGTGCTTTGTTGTTCATGGCTTTTAGCTACGTCTTAAACAACCATACAGAAGAACTCTCGCTCTCATCCCTGAACAATGCGAATTCAAACATGATGGAGTGATAATGATGATTAACGCCTGTGAAAGGAGCGAACAGCATCGAGTACTTGTTGGTACGGTATGTGGTGTCGAAAGTCATAACATCTCCAAAATGCTTATAAGCAAGTCTCGAACGACCGTCGACCCAAAAAATTGTGGTAGCTCAATGCTCGTCGTCAAGTTTGTAATCGTAGGTAAAATGTGGGTCTTCCATCAGCATCCGCTTCAATAGGCTCATTGTGGATTAAGCATTATTAAGGTCATACGCGGCTCGTCTTTAGGTTCGGACTGCGTTACGAACGTCTATCATGTTAAAGTTTCGATTCTAAATTCCCCCAGCCAGTTCAACAAGAACGTTAACAATGTCAATAGGTTATATCTGCGTTTTACTCATTGTGTGAATCATGCTCCTTGCGACATTACCCATCTTCTTGTGTTGATGCATATGACTCACCTTTGAAGGGGTTATTAACGGGTGATTGTGTGCTAATTCTAAGCTAATAATAAGCCAATGATCTTACTTGGGATTATGGTTTACGAACATCTTGACCTTGCAATTCGTGCACACAAAGTCTCATCTTCTCCGCGCATATCTTATTCCATCATTACTATCATCACTACTGACGTGTTTCTCATTTTGCAATGAGTGTCTGCTCCTTTGGCACTCGTATAAGCGAGAGCATATTTGTTTTATTATGTTGATTGTCTAGTTGTCTTGATTCTAATGCCAAAACCAACTCTCAACGAATACGCTCGAAAATATTTTCGGCTTCTTCCAATGTTCGAAACGTTTGCCCTAAATACTGATCACTAGCATCTACTGAGGTGTTCGAGCTTGATACGAAATCAGACATTGTGAAACAAAACCTATGTAGAAATAAATTACGCTTAACTATCAGGTTGTAACATTTGTAGGCATGAAAATTAATAAAAAAAAGGGCATTTCTTGAACAAAGCAAATCAAAATCACTTTGATGAATAGATCAATTTAGCATGACAAATATAACAAACATAATCTAAAAATCAAAATTAACAATTATTAATTTCTTGAAATTAACAACTTAATATTTTGAACATAATAAATCAAAATAACTTTGACAATAGACCAATTTAGCATGCCAAATACAACAAACATAATCTCAAAGGTATGTACATTTTAACCCAGGATTTTGACTAGGATTTACTTGAAAAGAAATGAAAAGAATGGAAGCTTGAACTTGGATACAATGCTTGACCCCTTGCAAATTGTAATGTAGTAAAGTTACTGCTTTGTTTCTCAGTTACCTCATCTCCACTGACTCATTGGGGGCACTGCAGACTTGAGCAATTTGGATGGGCAACACAGCTATTTGATGAAATGCTTGAAAGGGATGTGACGTGTTGGAACAGTGTCATTTCCTTGTATTATCAAAAGTATTATAAAAACGGACAGTATGGGAAAGAAGCAAGCATGGTGATGAGTATATGTTAAAGGAGCAGTTAAAGGAATCCTAGAATTGTCATCCGCTACATTATGTAGCGGACAGGCAATGTATTTTTGTCAAGGATATTTTTTGCAGATTAGACCAAATCTTGATAGGTGCAGAATTTTCGTTATTTACAGGTTGATATTACCATCCTTCTGGACAAAAAACTGCTACTGAGGTATTAATTTTTGTTCCAAGTTCAGATAGTTGCCCGTGGCCTCCGAAGAACTTGAGCAAGATGAAAGCCAGAGAACAGAGAGAGAGAGGGAGAGAGAAGAGGAGGATGAGAGAGAAAACAAAAAGTGGTTAGAGAAAAGAGAGAGAAAGAGAAAAAGTCAGAACACATTAATGAGAAAGAGAGAGAAAGAGAAGACTAATGTCTTATTTGTCTGCTACATAATGTAGCGGACGAGCACTGTACTGTACTGCTCGAGGAGGAGGAGAGAGAGAGAAAACAAAAAGTGGGTATTTCTGTCAAAAAATCATCCACCACATAATGTGGCGGACGGATTTAAAAAGCTCAAAAAAAAGATCTGGACCGTACACAGATCGCGCGTGGAAGGCCAGATCGCGTTGGCAACTCAACTCATTTTACAAACGCTATCAACGGATCACGACCCATATATATATATATATATATATATATATATATATATATATATATATATATATATATATATATATATATATATATATATATACCCACTAATGGGGGCTCTATATAAAGAAAAAGGAGAAGGAGAGAAAGGTAGGTCTTTGATTGATAATTTATTCAGATTCTCTCAAACACATTTGTTGACTTAAACATCAGAGCTTTCTCGTCGAAAATACTTTCGGCGAGTCACCGGTATTGTGTTTGCTGTGCAGGTTTATTCACGAATCATCTGAAGCTTGTCTCGGATTTCATCCATAACATTTTGGCACCATCTATGGGACCCCAAATTCGTGAATAGACCATGGTGCAAAATCCCCCTCCGCAAGTCCAACAAGATGGAGCACCCGCGTCGAGTTCATCATCAACGTTGCTCCATGACCTTACTCGTGGTGGTGCCACCTCCCAGCTGCCTAATCGCAGTAAAAGAGTGGTAGATGCATTGGCGGCCACGACAATGGCACCTGTGGCTGTAGCGGCCACACCGCCCCCTACAAATCTCGCCTTCACTCCACTCCAGCCTATAGGTCCATCGGAAGTCCCCTACTGCCGGGATCACTACGGTCGCCACCGTCAACGTCACTCCGCCAACCATCAATAACCAAGCTGATCTGCTGGTTGTTATTCAGACAATGCAATGATCTATTGAGAGGTTGCAAGCTGCCATCGAAAATCCACCTCTGCAGCTAGAACCTCCCAGGCCTACTAAGGGAAAATATTTAAATGATGCACAAAAGCAATCAGTTCACCAACGTTTGACATTCCCTAGAGAACCTGGCGACTCGAAAGTGCCCAACCAAGCAAATCATCATCTGATACAAGTTGAAGATGAGCAATCTGATGATGAAGGACGCAATTCGAGATCCAAAAGGCACGAAGAGAGCTACTATGAAGCTCATTCTACTAAGAAGGACTCTTACTTTCATCCCAGCGAGCACAATGCAGAACGATACACCAAAGCTCCGGTCATCATCGGACGGCCATTCACAGAGAAGGTTGATCTTTTCCCTACTCCACTGAACTTCAAGATGCCTCCGTGTGAATCATATGATGGCACAGGAGATTCTATGGATCACTTGGCTCTCTTTACTTCAGACATGAATCTGCATTTGGTCCCAGATCAAATAATGTGCCTAGCGTTCCCTATAACGCTGAAAGGAGTTGCACATGTGTGATTCCAACACCTCACACCTCGCTCTATCTCCTGCTGGACTCAGTTAGTGGAATCCTTCTGCAGCAACTTTCGAACGAGTCGCACACAAAGGAAGAACTCCTCAGCCCTCTTCTGCATAGTACAAGGACCGAAGGAGCCCTTAAAGTCCTACTATGCCCGCTTTAACACTGAAAAGCTCCTCATTGATCACTTAGATCCTGAGTGACCTTCGCAGTGATGGCTAGAGGTGTAAGGTCGGGGACGCCATTGCGCTTCTCTTTAAATAAGTGACCCCCAGAGAACATGACTGACCTGCTCGACGGAGTAGAGAAGTATCTACGAGCTGAAGAGGATACGATGACCTCTCAAGATGAAGTGAATCCTGGACAAAAAGAGGTGCGATCGTCCGGAGGGGCGAGAGTCGAAGGAATGATCTCACTCACCGTGATCGCTGGGACATCATCACTTTAAGCGACCAAATCAATTGACTTCCTCATGGTCCAAGTCAAATCGGCATATAATGGAATACTGGGACGAGCAGGCCTCAACAAGTTACAAGTCGTCGCTTCAACTTTCCATCATCTTTACATGAAGTTTTTGACTCTTAACGGAATAGGAACGGTGAGAGGAGATCAAACAACGGTTCGCAAGTGTTACATGGCATCATGCAAGGCCGAGGAAGCACTTACCATCGAAGACCAACGAGACGAGCATACGATAAAGTGAGCTGAACCAGTAGAAGAACTCGTCTCTATAACGCTGGAGGGAGATGAGGAGCGCCAGTTAAAGATAGGCTCCAGTCCTCCGTGATCGATTGATATCGTTCCTTTGCTCCAATGCAGATGTTTTGCATGGAGCGCAGCTGTCATGCCTGGGATAAACCCATCCATAATGACTCTTCATCTATCAGTAGACCTGAGGAGCAAGCCAGTAAAGTAGAAGAAGCATCCTTTCGTGCCAGAGAGGAAATAATCATCAAGAAAGAAGTAGACAAACTTTTGGAAGTGGGTTTCATCGCTGAAATTGACCACCCTGAATGGGTAGCTACTGTGGTCATGGTGTCGAAGGTAGGAACGGGCAAGTGGAGAATATGCATCGATTACACTGACTTAAACAAGGCCTGTCCCAAGGATAGCTATCCTTTACCCCGTATCAATACTCTGATAGATGCAATCGGGACACGAGTTATTTAGTTTCATGGATGCCTTCTCTCGCTATACTCAGATCCATATTCATGATGATGACGTAGTAAAAACAACCTTCATCACAGATGAAAGTCTCTTTTGCTACAGAGTCATGCCCTTCGGTCTAAAAAAACACAGGCATCACCTACCAACGACTTGTCGACAAGATCTTTAAGCGCTTGGTAGGGAAGAACATGGAGGTTTATGTCGACGACATGCTCATCAAAAGCTTCCGCACAGCAGATCACATTGCTGACCTCCAAGAATGCTTCAACCTCCTGTGCTAGTATAGGATGCGCCTCAATCCAGCTAAGTGTGCTTTTGGGGTATTATCGGGGAAGTTCCTAGGTTTCATGGTCTCGTACAGAGGCATAGAGGCCAACCCAGAAAAGATCATGGCCATATAAGATATGGCCACCCGAAGAGAATAAAAGACGTGCAAGTGCTGACTGGGCGAATACCGGCACTAAGCAGATTCCTCTCCAAGTCTGCGGAGAGATGTTTGCCCTTTTTCAAGGCTTTGAAGAACGTAAAAAACTTTGAATGGACTGATGAGTGTCAAGCCTCTTTTGAAGCATTGAAGAGTTATCTGACAACGCCCCTACTACTCTCAAAACCGCTAATAGGGGAAGAACTCTTCCTGTATCTTGCCATAGCAGAATCAGCAATCAGTGCAGTACTCGTCCGAGAATAGGATGGTAAGCAGTTGCCCATTTATTATGTGAGTAAAGTGTTACAAGGTGCTGAACAGCGATATCCGGATATGGAGAAGCTTGCATTTGCTCTCTTAATCGCGGCTCAAGAACTTTGACCTTATTTTTAATCTCACTCCATAATGGTGCTCACACAACCCTAATCTGTTAGGATGGCTCGTCCTCTGGTCCATTGAACTTGGAAAGTTTGACATCCACTACAAACCGCACCCCTCCATCAAAGGTCAAGCCCTAGCTGATTTCATCGTCGAGTGCACTCTGCCCATTGAAGACAAGAAGCAACCACCCCAGAAGGAGAGGCGAGGGCCTTTTACTTGGACCTTTCATGTAGACGGTTCTTCCAATGCCTATAGAAGTGGGGCTGGGCTAATCCTCAACGGCCCAGAAAACCTTGTAGTAGAGTACGCCCTACGCTTCGACTTCCCCGCTTCTAACAATGAGGCCGAGTACGAAGCCCTTATCGCTGGGATGCACCTTGCCAAGGGGGCAAAAGCACTTCATGCCCATAGCGGCTCGCAACTCGTCGTAAAATAACTTTCTGGAGAGTATGAAGCACGAGATGCGAAGATGGCTGAATATCTTCAAAAAGCAAAGAAGCTTGCGAAATCATTTGCATGCTTCGACATGGTCAGCTGAGTAGAAAATTCATCGGCCGACGCTCTTTCCCTCTTAGCTTCTCTTGATCCGTCTGGGTTTGGCCGAACCGTTCACTTGGAGCTCCTTCACGAAACAAATATCAATCACCATGAGGTAATGCAAACGACGCATGAGCCATCATGGATGGATCCCATCAAGGCCTACCTTTCGAGCAGCACCGTACCAGCCAATAAGAAATAAGCTAGTGGAATCATCACTCGTTCAACACGATATACAATTATAGATGATGTGCTCTACAAACGGTCATTTACTCTCCCTCTACCTTCGACTCCTTGCCCCTACAGAAGCAGATTACGCTTTCTACGAAGTCCATGACGGCATTTGCAGCCAACACTTAGAAGGGAAATCCCTAGCACACAAGATCCTTCGCCAAGGATATTATTGGCCGACCATGCAACAAGATGCATTAGAATATTCGAAGAGATGCGATGCTTGTCAATGATTCTCGTCTGTGCCAAAGCTTGTCCCTACCAGACTGACCATGCTGAGCAGCCCTATCCCCTTCGCCATATGTGGTATGGACATCTTAGGTCCCTTCCCCCCAGCTTCTGTTCAGCGAAAGTTTGTGATTGTTGCTATTGATTATTTTACTAAATGGGTGGAAGTTGAGGCCCTATCCTCAATCAGAGAGAACAAGTGCGAAGATTTCTTTTGGCGTTCAATCGTCTGTCGCTTTGAGATCCCTTGCGTGTTCATCACTGATAACGGGAGGCAGTTCGACAACATCACCTTCCGCACGTTTTGTGCTAATTTATCAATTGAACAGCGCTTCACTTCAGTAGCATACCCGCAGACGAACAGGCAGACATAAGTTACCAACCGCACTCTCTTGAGAGGGATAAAGAAGAAACTCGACGGGGCAAAAGGGCTTTGGTTCGAAACAAATGCCTAAAATCTTCTGGGCTTATCGTACAACGATGAGGAACCCAACAGGCGAGACCCCCTTTAATTTTGCCTTTGGCACAGAGGCGCTTATCCTAGTGGAAATATGCCTACCCTCTTTTCAGCTGCTCACATTTGACACGGACAAGAACAACGAAGCTTTACGTTGTAACCTTGACCTCCTGGATGAGCAGAGAGAACAAGCGCAGATCAGACTTGCCACATATCAGTAGAGAGTCGCCAGATATCACGATAAACGCATCCATCCTTGTGCCTTTTGCGTTGGTGATCTCGTCCTCCATCGAATGGAAGCCTCCACACCACTTGATGTCGTGGGCAAGTTAGCACCAAATTAGGAAGGCCCATATAAAGTTACTAAACTTGGAGGACCAGGCTCATATCACTTGGAATAGTTAGATGGAAAGGCAATCCCCAGAACATGAAATGCGACCAACTTAAACCGCTACCACCCATGAACAAGGCCAAGGTTGGGGGCATCCTTCCATCACCAGACGTCCTTATTCTTAGTAGTAGACTTAGTTTTAATTCGGCCATTTCATCCATCATTTTTCATTTTATAATGTAGTTTTGGCAGTGTCTCAGTGCAATGTAAAACGACATTATCAATTGACAGAAATAAAACATTCATTCCATTCCTTTCACAAATACGCATGTCTGAATACAAAATTAGGCTCCTAAGTCAAATATTACAAAAGGTTGCATTCACATGTCTTTGTAGCTTGGCGGGGCTCCCCTTCCTCAGTCTCTAGCTGCTGGACCGTAGAAACTACTCCAGAAGCACCACCAGACGCTCCAAAGTTGCGGCTGGCTGAAGGGCTTGGGGGGACAAGCACTCGCGATGACCGGCCTGCCTGCATTCCCTTCCTACGCGCCTCTGCCGCTTCTTTACTCATAGCGTCTTCGACCGCTATCTCATGAGCGAATTTCTACTCATAAATGATGAGGTCTAGCTCCGAAAAGTCCTTGCGTATGTCTTCTTTGAATTCATTATAGCCATACACCAAAGCCCTCCTCGAATCTTGAAGTCGCATGTCAGTGAAGGATTGAGACTTTTTGTACTCGTTAACAGCCTCAACAGCACCTTGCTCTTCTCGGCCTCCAATTGTGCACCCATTGCGCCAGATCAGCCTTGGAACACTCTAAGCGTCCAACCACCCTGCTCAATTCCTCCACCTTCTTCTCAGCCTCCCTGTGAAAGTTATTCTCAACAAAGGTCTGCTTCTTCTCCTCCTCTAAGACCTTGTCCGCAGCAATCAACTTCTCGGCACCAATTTGAACTTGAGCCACAGCCTGCAAAATGCTGAATTAGGAAGAGGAAGCGTAACAAACTTAAAAAAGAGAATGTATTAAAGCATACCTGAGACATAAGCTGCACCATGCTATTGAACGTCGCAGCAACACCATAGCCAGAAAGTGTCACGCGATCCATAGGGATTATCGTGTGGCTCGACCACTCCCAGGCTGTGCGGGGACTCTTGAAGATAGACTCTTCAGCAAAAAGGCTCTAACTAGGCCGATGAGGGATATCAGACCGAGCACAAAAGGATGTCCCAACCTTAGAAGAAACTTTCCTTTTCTTGGACATCTCCCTGGCCTCGTCTCGAGACTCCAGGCCTAAGACTACCTCTCCACCCTCCCTCCTTGGCTGCGGGACAGATGACCGCGACGCAGAGATGAGAGCGTCGAAATCCAAATCTTGGACCTCCTCTTCTACTCCATGGATAGAAGCCAACTCATCGGGGATGATGTCCCTTAATACCCCATGGACATTAAATAGCGGAGAACCTCCATGTACTCCGCTACCACTGCCACTACCATCTCCTTTCGACATTTCTGCAAAATTTGGAAGAGTGAGAACACAACTCAGTAGGTTGTTGATTTATGGAAAAGCCAAAGGATGTTTGCCAGGTTTGTTCGTGCCCTCTTCCTCCTCCTCGTTCAAATCCTTGACAAGGGAAAATATGATTCCGCATTCACGAAGCTGAACATTACTTAGCGGATACTTGGAATCTAAAGGTTCGACCTCTTTGAGCTTTTTAATATGTGCAAGGTCTGTATCGTTCAAATCCTTTTCTTTTAAAGTGTTACATCTCCTAGTCTCGCATTCAGCGAGCCATACGTTGTTAACCAAGAACCTTTGAGACTTGGGCACTTTGACGAACATAAACTTGTCCTATAATTGAACAAACGGTGTAAAACCATCTAAACACCCTCACCCTGGGTCGCCGAACCAAGCTCGTGGCATTGACATATATAAAAAGACATGAAGCGCCAAGCATGAGGATAAAATCGGGCGCAAGACCATATGTGTTTAGCACTTTAATATAAAAAGGATGAATTGGCATCCTAGAGCCGTTAGTGAACATATCTAAGTACACCCTTATTTCGTTCAAAGTTGTCATATTGGCCGACTCCCCATCGTCTGGCAATCTAAGTTTTATACTTGGAGGAATTTTGCAACGTTCTCGCAACATCTTAAGGTCATAGCTACTCAGTCTACTCCTCAGAGTATGAGCGCCGAAGGGTTTAGTAGACTGGGCTTTATCCGTCAAGACCTCCCTAGCGAAAGCCCCCCTCGACTCTTGAAAAGGGACTAGGGGAACACTGATTTCTAAAAACATAGGATCAAAGGGAGGTTGTGCCCTTACACTCCTAGCCTCGTCACCAGACTTAGAAATATTTTTACTTGATGGTCCAGACATGATTTTGGATCAAAAGCAAGTAAATTCAAAGAAAGCTGAAGAAAAGTTGGGAGCTTACTAGAAGAAAGAAGGAAGTTGGATCTGCAAGAACAAACTTAAGAGTTCTTCAAAGTTCTGAAAATTGCCAACTCTCTAGCGCTCTCACCCAAGATGAAAGTGAAATGAGAAGCTTCTTATATAGACATTTTAACCAAGATTCAACGAACAAGATTTTATGACCGTTGGTAACCCAAAGTAGATGATCGCCATGTGGTACTCATTTACTGGAGCGACAGGGGGGCAAGCTTACACTTGTACCCCTTGATGAAAACCACAATGAAGCCAAGTAGGCATAAGACCTTGTAGTCTAAGCCTCTACTTGCCCAGCCGAGTAGACGAGCATGTTTAGACCTTCATGGCCTCTACTCGCCTAGCCGAGTAGACGAGCCCCTTTCATGGCCTAAGCCTCTGCTCGCCCAGCCGAGTAGACGAGCGCGTTTAGACCCTCATGGCCTCTGCTCGCCTAGCCGAGTACACAAGCCCCATTCGTAGTCTAAGCCTCTGCTCACCCAGCCGAGTAGACATGCGCGTTTAGACTCTCATGGCCTTTTCTTGCCTAGCCAAGTAGACGAGCCCCTTTCATGACCTAAGCCTCTGCTTGCCCAACCGAGTAGACGAGCGCGTTTAGACCAACATGGCCTCTACTTGCCTAGCCAAGTAGACGAGCCCCTTTTATGGCCTAAGCCTCTGCTCACCCAGCCAAGTAGACGAGCACGTTTAGACTAACATGGCTTTTACTCGGACAGCCGAGTCGACAAGCATGTGAAGCACTCTAATCGGCCAGTAGAGTAGACGAGCCCCTTTCATGGCCTAAGTCTCTGCTCACCCAGCCGAGTAGACGAGCGCGTTTAGACCAACATGGCCTCTACTCGGCTAGTCGAGTAGACGAGCCTGTGAAGGCCTCTGCTAAGCTAGCCGAGTAGACGAGCCCATTAGGGCCTCTACTCAGCCAGTTGAGTAGACAAGCCCATGAAGGCCTCTACTCGGCCAGCCGAGTAGATAAGCCCGTTAAGGCCTCTGCTAGTCTAGCCGAGTACTCGCCCAACTAAAAACGAGCCGAACGTGAACACCCAAATCATTCGTGAACTGCTCATTTATATATTATAAATCCATATTTCATAAGCCCAATTATTACATAAGCGAAACCCAGATAACCCAAACCCAAACCCTACCTCAACCTAAATATTGATTGTTTCGGGCATTTTTCCAGTTAGATATAAAAATTAGGACTACAGATTTATAAATTTGGGTTAAATCTCGTTCTTTTTTTCTTTTTTGGATTCCCTTTTACAAGTCGAGCCGAGCTTTGCTCGTTTTCGCGTAAATTTTGCGAATACGAGTTCAAGCATGTATTTGAAACTCGGGACAAACAAGAATCAAGCTTGAACACTATCAAAATAAACGAACACAAGCTCAAGCTATGCTAAACGAGCCGAATACTCGTTGATTTGTAACCCTGAAAGGAAGTATATCAAAAGTTCATATTTGAGCAAACCCCTTTCAGTGCACGAGCGGCCGGTGCAGCACGAGCACATGCTTGACACATGATTAGATTACATTGAACTTATTGAAGCTTGAAACCCTAAACAGGTAAGAAGACTTTTGCAGGAACAGGTGGAAGTGGAAGCAGCACAGGTAAAGCCATTTTCAAGCTCTTAATCTGGTCATACGCAATTTTCAACCATCAACTAAAGATGCCTAGTGAACTCTTCCCTCTCAAGTCACCACCAACTCCTACGCAATGAACCCTTCCAAGTTTCAAGCTCAATGAAGAACTCGATGCAAAAGCCATGCATTAGTGCTGCCATGGCTTTTCCGGTGTGCATCCTCCCCTCTGCTGGAAGCAACGCGCAACTGATTGTAACCAACTTCAAGCTCCATGCAGGCTGTGGTAAGATGGGATTAATCACAGGGCAATAGGTCAACAAAGCTTATTTAGTTCTTTTGATAGAAAAGGCAGAGAGGAAAAAAAAAAAAAGTAGAATACAGAAAAGGATTAGTCCATTAAATCAAACGAGTTATTGTGGCACGCACATCATCGCGTGCAAACACGAAGTTAATAATATGATCTTTTTACAATATCAAGCTTGATCTTTGAAAAATAATTTGCTTATATTTTTTAATGAATTTTAAATTATGAAGAGCGAAAAGAAAGTTATTGAATTAAAGTTTATTAAAAATTCAAATATGATATATGAATGATTGTTTTTAAAATGTGAAAATCAAACATCGCCTTAGAGTGGTTATTTACTATTTAAGTTTTTTTTTTGTCATTTTTTCAACAATTCTCTTGTTATGCCAAGTGTCATCATACTAAGTTTGTAGTTTATAAAACCAAAGGTGTTACACCAAATCATGTTTTCCCTTAGTTTCCCTTAATAACTACTGTAGATTAAGCTCCCCAAGGGTACACATTACGACCAAGGGATTAGTCCAGACGTAAAGCACGAAGATGCGAATAAAACAACTTAGCATATAATGGTTTTTTGTACTTTCAAGAAGTAAACAAAATGAACTTAGGTAATTAGCACTAACAAAGATCATCTTACATGGGGATTCCAAAAGTATTTGTGCTGGACACTGGACACTCGGGAAATGGTTATGAGATAAATTCCAGAGACTCTAATTGGATAAGCCGCTCAAATGCATTTCTAGTAACTGAAATTTATCATAACACGTTTAATATGTTTCTCCCTGCCTTTAGACACTGGAAATAGTAGTTCATATGCAGTCTAGCAATGTAACGGACTGTAAAGATGCATATGAGTTAGAAGTGACAAGTAAAGCCAATGGCTCCAGCAAATCAACAGAAATGTCCATGCTCTGAATTCTTGATTTCATCTACCAGTCATATTTGTATGGTTCAGTACTGTACCGTAATAAGATGAGCTCAATTAATAATGAATAAATGTAATTAAATACAAAAAGCACAACGGGAGCATACCACGCAATTTGCAGGCAACAGATGATGCTTAAATATTTGAAAATGTAGTCTTGCACTCAGTTGCAACAGCCTCTGCAAACACAGTCTGCAACACCAAAATAATAAATCTAATAGTATCATTACCAGAAAATTTCTAGATCAAGCTCTTAGGCAAAGGTTATACAAATCTAACAAACCATTATTTTCTTTTTTCACACGGCTAAGAAGTGACAAAACTAATCCGTTCTGTCACAATTATCTTAGGTATGACAACTGAAGTAGTGTTCACCTGTCACTTGGTAGTTTTCTTGAGGAGAACTGAAAGCGCAAATTTACGGGAGCAGAACGGCAGCTGGTATAGTCTTTCCATATCCTTCAGTTAGCACACTTCAACAATTATTGACTCAAAGCTAAGATTACCAGCATTGAGCAAACTTCTGGAGGCTTTGTCGTCTTTTTTTCTCCAAGAAAGAACATGGATCAGCTTAGATTTAGTGCGTTATGCTCCCAACTCATCATCTGGTGTCGCAGAGGATGAGAGAAAAATGTTTTGCATCAAAGAGCTAGATAAAAAAATTGGCAACATCACTCATTTGACAAAATGTGACTTTGGGCATGCAAGACTGACTAGCGCAAAATGGTTCTGTCTGATCTATGAGGCATTTCTTTCAACAAAGCAAGTCTGTCAGAGAGAAACATGGATTCGTTGTATGGCAAAATCACACATAACGTAACAAATTACTGTAGATTCCTCTCTGATTTGACATAAATTAGTTTCTAAAACAAATGTTGCTTGATATATCTACCTAGGCATCAAGCATACAAGATTTTTAAAACTAGTAGGACTTCACCCATCACGCTTTTTTGCTAGAAGGAACTCGACTTAAATAGAAGGACTTACTTACCAAAAGCAGACATTATAAGGACTCTGGTCCATATTCTCTTAACTGAGACGTTCAGGGGTATTTTCATCTCTAGACCTGAAGAAGGAAAAAACTTATCTATTCGCTAATTCTGTTTTCTGTATTTCATTGGAATCTCTAAACTTTTTTCTCTCTTCATTTTTATTTTTCCTCTTCATCGCATCATTGCCATGCAACTACCGTCACCACAACACTGTTACAACCACCGCCACCATGAACACCACTCTAACCTCCACCCCTTTCGTGAGATCTCATCCTTCCTTCACCGATCCTCACCATCGCCAACCACCCAGCGGGCCACTACCACCACAACAGCATTAACACTTTCTTGGTCCTCATTTGTAATTAATAGAAATGAGGTTCCATATTGTTTGGTGTCGTTCGTCTTGTTTGTTCTGATCTATATGGGTTATGGCCGTTCTCTTGATATGACGGAGGCGTTAATGCCGGATACGGAGTTTTTTGATCGATGCATCCGTTGTCAGTTCCATCAGCAAGCCTGAATTTAGTATCAAGCAATTCTTCCTCTGCCATTAAACGGCTCTCAACAAAAATACGCCACTCCAACTTTTAACAACCCACCACCCAAATCCACTTAAACTCCAAAACAATCCAAAATAAACTCTTGAGATTACATATCAATCCACTGAGAGAGAGAGAGAGAGAGAGATGGGTTTCCAAAGACTTGCACTGAAGAATACAGCTGGAGTTTCAGCAGAATGATATTGGAAAAGCATTGTTTTGGACCGGTATCTGTCAGCCGAAAGAATGAGAGTTCTTGAATTGCTAGATGTTGAAAGAAAGAAGTGAGAGCGATTACTTGGAAACTGCTATACCCCAATGGAAGGAAACTGCTATACCCAAATGGAATTCAAATTCCTAAACTAAATCTATGGAACTTGCAATGCAGCGGTGTTTCAATTTGTTTATGGTGCATTTCTGTTTGTTTATGGTGTCTTGTTGGACTTGGGTCTCGATCCATATGGGTTTGAGATCGTGGAAGAGATGGAAATTTTGGGGATTCGTAATATTTCTGTGGACTTGGGCTCAAAAGGGGCTGGAATTCCGCTGGAGTGTGATGGATTCCAAATTGTGCGGGTTCTGGTAGGTGGTGGTGGCTGGTTGCTGGCGGTGCTTCACCGGTACAAATTCAGCAGGAGGGAGGTAGAAAAGGACAATGATTCCCTTGTAAATATGAGGTAAAGGACAATAGTACCTCTGATATAATGTCTAAGTTAGTTTAATTTCGACAGGAGTTTTTACCATGTGTGCTTTTGGTAAGTTTAAGCCCTCGGACGAAAAAAATTCAATATTAATTTTGACAAACCGCAAAGTAAAATGCAAGGAAATTCCGCACATATTCAAGGTAGCATCCCTGAAAGAGTATAGTAAAGCATCTGAGATACACAGCGTTTACAAAACTTTGTAACCAATATAAAGGCTATCATCACACAACACAGTAGCTGTTCTTTAGTTAGAGTTCTTTAAGGAAGCATTGTGCATAACTAACACGAGCAAGTTCTAAGAAAATAGCCCATGGGCATGATAGTGCTGAACAAAGCTCAAATCTAGTCCATTTCTGTCAACGATGAAAGCGATGACGAAAAGATATTTTTTTTAATGATGTACTTTTTTCATTTTTTGTTTTCATTTTTGATACAACAACTCAAGTAGTGTCAAAAATCCGAAAACACAATGGAGGTGTTTTCCACTTTTCTCGACAGAGTCTCACCCTCTGTCAATGAAAACCCAATCTCTTCCACTCTTAACCCCTTTTCTTCCCAAACTCTGCTCACCATCACATCTCTTCACCGCACTCCTGCGCACGGTCACATCCCCCGCTGGCATTTCCGACAAATGGAGGTGGTGTTGCAGTGGTAACACCACATGGGAATGGCGATGGTCCTGATGAGTATGCCGACAGTGCTCACATGTGCCGCCAACAGAAATCTCTAACTACCTCCCTGCGGTCGACCTCGATCTACCACGTCGCCTCCATCACCAAGCTCAGTTTTAGGGCTTCTATTTTCAGATCTAGATCTCTGTGGCTGATTGCGGTTGCGGTGGTTTTTCTAGGTGGCTGATTGTGGTCGTGGTGGTGACAGTAGGTGGCGGACTGTGGTGGTTGTGATTATGGTAACGTGGCTGATTGCGGTTGTTGTGATCACGGTGTTGCTTGATTGCGGTTGTTGTGGTGACAGTGGTGGCTGATTGCAGTGGTTGGGGTGACGGTGGTGGCTGATTGCGGTGGTGATGGGGACGGTAGGTGGCTGATTGCACTTATGGTGGTGACGGCAGGTGCCTAGGTTGCAGTTTGATGTGGTGGGTGGTGGTGAATGAAATGGACTAGTTGGAGTAGCTTTGGCAGAGGTGATGCAGGTGGTACTCAGACGGAAAGAGGACACGACCAGAAAATGTACAGGTGAAAATGAAAATGGTAAACATATAAAAAAAAAAGTAGGTAAGAAAAAAGTCGCGAAAATGATAAAAGTACATGACGATATATCCTAACTGGATACGAAATTGATAAAAATGAAAACACAAGATAAAAACAGAAACCAAAAATGCTAAACATACAGGGCTAAGAGTTCTTACCAATATATGGTGACACAGTAGCATGCCAGAAGAGCCCCCACTTTCCATGGAAACTTTGTTGAATCTGAATGACATGCATCTTAGCTCAACTAAGCTTAACAGCCTCATCTAACTTCCATTGTGACGCCACTCTTTGCTAGGGTGCCCTGGTTGAACCTCAAGATGCAGTTTCACCAACAGATTGAAGAAGAACCCTCACTAGGTTTGCACTAACCGGTGATGGTGAGGTGAAATACGTCCACGATCTACAAAGTGTAGCATGAGCTTATCTGCCTCATCTGTTTTTCCTTCTAACATCAATCCCTTGCTTACCTTATCACATAACTTTAAGTCGGGAATCAGATTCCGATTAAACATTCGACAAGCCACCTTATATGCTGACTGTGGGATCCCTTTCCTGCGATAACTCTCCATTAGCACGTGACAAGCATTGGCATCACTTCTTGAAGCTCTCCTCAGAACTTTCCCTAAGAGCTTATAAGCAGCGTCAAGGTTCCCAAAATTACAAAGTTTTTCAATAACCTGACTGTAAACAGTATTGCAAGATTGCCTTAAAAGCATCTTCTCTAGTAATTTGAGCAAATCTTCCACCCTATCATGCTGACAATACCTGTGGATGACAGTTCTGTATGTAACAGAGGTAGGGACCAAACCCCTATGGAGCATTTTACTGGTGAGTTCAGTGGCCTCATCAATCCTACCTTTCTTTCCCAATGCATCGATAACTGTTGTATATGTGACTGCGTCTGGGTGTTTGTTAATCAAGTACATATCATCAAGCACTGAGAGAGCAGCGTCCAAATCATCAATTTTACAAAATCCATGAATTACACTCGTAAAATTCACCACATTTACAGCACATCCATTATTTAGACACTCTTGCATGAACTTCCTAGCATCTTTCACTCTCCTTTCTTGACAAAGAGATTGAAGCAACAAGTTAATTTCAACTGGGGTAGGAAAAAATCCCTTTCCAGTCATTTCCCTGACCAAGTCACAGGCCTCAGACAGCTTCCCTTCCCTCCAAAACCCATGCATCACAACACTATACGTGATGGCATTGGGGATCCACCACTCCTCCTCGCTTGTGTTTATCATCTCTCTCGCCTCTGACGATTTTCCGTTCCGACAAAGCCCATTTAACAACGCTGTATACGATACAGTGTTTGGCTTGCAGCCACGCTTGCACATCTGTTGAAGCAACTTTTCAGCTTGATCTATCTTCCCTATGCGACAGAACCCCATTGACGACGGTAGTGTAAGTCACCACATCAGGAATACACCCTTTGGAGAACATTTCATTCACAAGTTCTTTTGCCCTAGCTATGTTACCCGCTTCACAGAATGAGTGAACTATTGCACTATATCCAACCTTATCAACCCGAAGCCCTCTTTCTTCTGCTTCCCTCAGAAAGCCTATTGCCTCTTCACCATGACCCTGCTTAGAGAGCATATGGATAAGATTATTATATGTAACCTGGTCCGGCAACAAATTACTATCCTTAACCATCTTCTCCATCAACTCCCTCACTTGCTCAATCCTTTTCTCCTTACAGAGAAAGCCCATCACAGTATAATAACTAACTTTATCTGGGGAACAACCCTTAAATGGCATTTCGGAAATGAGCTCCATTGCATCCTCAACACGATGCACATCACAATAACCCTTGATCAAGCAATTGTATGTGTTAACATTAGGAGTAATTCCTACAAGTTGCATTCGATTCAAAAACCGCTGTGCCTTGTCCTCTTTTTCAAAGTATATATTGGCTTTTGCGTCAATACCTGCATTGCTAGTTGACTCCTCTTTTTTTAGGCATTAATTATTATAATATTAATGAATTGACTTGGCATTAATTATTATAATATTAATGAATTTTGAGTTTAAAGATAAATTATAATCAAAGACTGTTTTTTGACAAAGTGGATACACAAATTTAAAATGTAAAAAAAAATTGCATTAGATTTTTTTCATTGTTAGGTCCCGTAAAAATGACTAACATTTTTTACTGACTTAACTATTTCGTACTTTGAAGATGTAAAAACTATCCTTAAATCTTTAATATGTATTTGTATATATATATCTCGTCTCATTTCTCTATCTCCTCTCTCCCTCTTTCTTTTCCCCATTATTTCTCTTTTTTTCTCGCTGACACCCTCTTTATTCTCCTTGCATTTTTCCTCTCATCCCCGTTCTGACTCTCTATTCTAGATTTATGGTTAAGAATTTAGTAAAGGTTGATGTTATGGTGGCAGTGAAGGATTATGGTGGCCGCTGGCATTGGTGGTATGTGGTAGTGGTGTCGTGGTGGCTGGTGATGGTCGTGATGTGTGTTGCTGAGGTGCCGAGATGGTTGTTGGGTGGTGGAGTATATGGTGGTGGGTTGGCATTGAAGAGGGTAAACCTATATATGTAAAATGGGGTGGTGTCATGGTGGTGCTATGATGGAGAATATTGTGAAGGTTGTGGGTTAAGGGGTCGGATATAGTGATATTGTGGTGGCTTATGATGATGAATTGGTGTTGCGGTAGTTGTTGGGTGGTGGATGATATGGTGGTGGGGTTGGCATTTAAGGGGCAGATATGTACAGGGGTGATGCTATGGTAGAGAATATGGCGGTGATGGTGGTGAGTTGGGGGTCTGTTGTGGTAGTGTCATGGTGGCTGGTGATGGTAAAATGGCGTCGCGATGGTTGTTGGGTGGTAAAGCATAAGGAAAGAGTCGGGTTTTTGTGTGTGTGAGAGAGAGACAGAGAGAGGGAGATAGAGAGAGAGATCCTTGATTTACAAAAATAAATTTTAACTTTTAATTATTATTTAAATATAAAAAATTACTTGGTTTCGTGGCTGCCAAAGACAGCCACAAATAAGGGAGAATGACACCTCAATTTTCCAAGAGGTGGAGAGTGCACATGTGAAGTTAAGCGAGAGTTGAGTTGGCATAAGGAAGTATATAAGGAGCACCTGTTGAAGGGAACTAAGTGAGAATACATAGGGCATTTTGGGAAGGTTTTAACTGAGGTTGAGGAAATTTTCCATTTACAAGGTTTAATAAAGAATCATTCCTAATTTTCCAAATCGTTGATACAAATAATATCCAAATAACAAATCAGCTTTCTATATAAACTCCGCGAACTAGAAGAAGCTCCCGGGAAGGTCAAGGAAAGAACTTGTTCTTCCGCAGTAAAGAATTCTTCCAATAATTCCGACCTAAGAAACAAAGGATAATTCGGTAAAGCAATGAAGAAGTTATAGACTTTCAAAGTCACGTGAATATCAGCTAGGCATGTAGATGGTATTAAGGAGGCAGCTGTTCGAAGGAGAATTGTCCAGAAAGAATTTTGTGAAGGCTCCAACTGAGAAGTTATAGAAGGAAGAGAAAGGAAGAATTTACAAGAAACAAAAGGTGTTGGTGTGGAGAATCGAAGAAGTTACAGGTCCTCAAACTAAGGTAAAAAGTCAGTTTTTAGTGAGTGTGTGTATGTGTGTGTGTGTGTGTGTTCTTGAGGGAATGAAGGCTGAGTTGGTTATGTTTTGATTTGATTCCACGATAATGGGGAAGAGGAATGGAATTACAATGTTGAGGGTGAAAGATTTGGTGTGTGCAGTGTGTAGCTGTGTATATCTGTGTATATGTGCGCTGCTGCTGCGTGCAGTGGTTGTGCGAGCCATTGTGTGGGTGTGTGTGAAGGTCTTAAGGTGTGTTTAGGAATGAATTGAAAGGGCATGGGGTCAAATCCGAAGGTGGAATGTGTGTGCGTGTGTGTTCGTTCGTGCGTGTGAAGAAGAACAGAGGGTTTGCAACTGTGTGTTTATGGTTGTTGCACATGTATGTGTGTCCAGTGGCTGTATGTGTGTGTTTGTGAGGTGAAATTAGAGTGTGTAAGTTTATGTGTAGTGTGGGGTGTTTGAAGTGTGTGAGTGGAAAATGTGTGGAATTAAGGTGGTACGGGGTGTTGAAGAAGTAAGCACAAGAAGTGCAAAATCAAGTGAACACGTCTATGTGGCTGAGGTGTAAACGTGTGTGTAAATAGTAACTGTTATTGTCACTAAAAGTCTTGCTCTTTTATCCTTTTCAAACTTTATTTTAGAAAAACTGTTTTAAGCCAGAATTTTTCCACAAAAGAGAGGAACACCTGTTGTTTTTAAAAGATCTACAATCTGTGAATTTTAGAAATTTTTCTGAGTTTGCTAAGGGTCAAATATTTTTATCCTTGAAATAGGGTTGTAAATTTTTTAAAATACCAAATCAAGTCATTTTAATCTAAAAATTTTATGCAGATCTTATGTAGGCGAAACACCTCAGTGTATAAAATCTCATGACATGTTGAATACAATTGCCATTTTTAGCAAAATTGGTCTGCTAGCGCTGAATTTGGTTATCCGAATAGGATTTTCAAGCGAAAATTTCTTCAACGATTTTTTTTAATCCAAAAATCAGTTTATATTGTTTAAAAGGGATATTTTGACTCATTTTGGAAAGTTTATTAGTGCAAGAGTCGTCAGGGGATGTTTAGGCAATTTTACTTATGCTTGGGGTGGTTTGGTAATTTTTCACACCCAGTGACGAGTTTTATGGAAACTCATGATTAAGAATGAGCAATGAGAAATTGGAGTTAAAGTAAGTTCAAGAAGGATGGTAGTGTATTTATGCACTTTTAAGGGTTAGGGCAAATCCAGTTAACCGACTAGTCGTACTAAGTGTGGTCAGATAAGCGGGAAAAGTGAATCATATCATAATCATAGAGTGTAAGAATGGCCACCGTAGCCCATTGAATGCTCTACCTCGGAAGTAAAGGATAGTGCAGCTCCATTATGTTATTCATTTGTTTCGTTTAGCATACTATATTAATGATGATTGTGTTGAACTCATGTTGTTGTGCTTGAATACCGGTTGATCTGGTACCCGGTATTTCTTATTGAGTATGTTGTTCATGACTTAAGGTAGAATTGTTTCCCTTAGCCCACCCGTTTTTTACGCTTAATAAGTTGATGAGAACTTATGATTGAAATACTCTCTGAGTCTGTTCCTTTAAAAAATCTATCCTTTTTAATTTATGCAAGACTGAGATGAACACCCCGTATGAAGGGGTATTAATAAATGGAGGGCTAGCGAAGTGAAGTAACTGGCAGTTAGTGACAAATAAAGTAACTGAAAAAAAAAAGAAGATGAAACGCGTTAGAGTCTATCATGTCGTGTCAAGTCGAGCATGCACTGCAATTGATTTTAGTTGATATTGTTGATTTTATTGTCTTGTTATTCTCATTATTATTGTTTGCTTTAGTGTTTTCTCTTGCATTGCATTTGCATAGCCCACGAGTTCGTCCAAATGGAATTGATAATGTTCTATTGGGCTTGAGCCACTTAATCTCAACAAAGGTGATGTATCAAGGTGATTGTAGATATTTGTTCTTTGGTATTCTTAAATTCATTGCCTTCGTTGAGAGATCATGATCAATTTTTCAATATTTTTGAAAGGATTATGCGTTGTACTCCTCATATTATCCTTACTAGGCGATTTACGTTTATTCCTTATCTGATATGTTTTTCAGGTACTATGTTTGAACGAGGAGAAACCCCTGGTAAAGGTAAAGATAAATAAATATAAATATTACGTTGTATTAAGTTGTACAGTTTTCGCTGCGGTACGATGTGTGCTTTCAAGAAAATTTTTTGTAAGGACGTGTTTGTGATGTCCCTTTATAATCTTAAGGTTGTAGTAGCTCTGTATTGTATCAAAGGTTGTGACATTGACAGGATTGATATCTCAGCTCCGGTGATGTCAATTGAGTTACGGGTGCCATATTTAGTATCAAAGCCATGTTACATGATTCTGTAGACTGCTGGGGTGTGTAGATGAGTGATTAAGTCTTGATACGAGATTAGGAGGAAGAATGTAACGGTTTAACCGAGATGTATAAGCCTGGACCAACCAAGGCGTAATTGTTTTATAAAAGTTGTCCTTCTATTATCATTGTAGGGAATGGGAGGTGCACCGGCAAATATGGGAGGGTGGATTAAAGATGACATGATGAATGTCCTGAACCCTGATGTGGACAGTGAGAAAGACCCTAAACAATTAGGGAGGATCTAGTAGATTCAGATAAGGAACCCGTGGTCATGAGTTTGCAGAGTAAGAGGAAGTAGAGGATGATCAACCTTATCGAGCCAAGATAGAAGTGAAAGAAAAAGGACCAAGTGAGGGGTCTAGGAAGAAGGATATAAAATTTGGAGACGAAAATATATAAAGGTCTTCGACAAGAGGGATGGACTCTTCAACTAGTTAGAATCCTTAAAAATTAAAGCGGGTAGTGAGATAAAGAAAATAGAGATAGAATGTCCCCAAGAAAAGAAAAAGACAAATAGGTTGGTTGAGGACACGATAGACGGTAGCGTGCGAGTTGTTCAAAATATACAAGAAGTAGTCCGTGAATGCCCTGCTGGTAGGGCATTGTCTAGTAATAGGTGGAAGATGTTACTAGAAGAAAAGTAATGGAGTGCGGAGTTGTTCAAAGGGAGATATGGTTTTGCTTAAGATAAATGTTGTACGTCTAGATGCAAAATCTAGCATTGTATGTTGATCATAACATAAGACCTATGTTGTTTCAATATTGTTAATTTATGAAGTTGTGTTTTTATATGTGAGTATAAGACTCGTTATTCTATTTTCAAAATGGTACGTAATCAATGAAACGGTCCATATACTGGAAAGACAGAAGAGAGACTCTCCGCAAGAAGCATCATAGACTGAATCATCTTTGGCCAACACCGAAGGTGCTAACATGGAGAGCAACAACGATAATAGGGCAAAAATTAATAGAGAAGATTTAAGAAAGGAACTAGTGGGACTTTTGTGGGAGGTTGTAGCAACACCTGCACCTCAGCCGACTGCTGCTAATGCAACTATTTCGATAGCAGAAAGGAAGGAATGTAAGTTTCTAGATTTCCAAGATGCTCGACCTAGCGAATTTCAGAGAGAAAGTGATCCAACTGAAGCTGTCACTCGGATAAAGGAAATGGAAAAGGCGTTTGAAAAGCTTGTGTTTGCTAAGTATATGTTACGAGGGGCAGCAATTTATTAGTGGAACGTAGAGAAGCAAGTGGAGGAAAAGAGGAGGGCAAATCAGACCTACGTCAAGTGGAGCCGATTTAAGCAGCTATTTGAGGAAAAGTATTTTCCTTTAAGTGTACAAAATAGGTTAGGTATATATTTCTCGGATTGAAACAAAAAAACAAAACTGTGAATGAGTACATCCGGGAATTTAATGAATTGGCGTGCTTTGCTCCTCATCAAGTAATTACGGAGTACCACAAGGCCAGACACTTTGAGGAGGGTTTAAGACAACCTTTGAGGAGAATACTAAGGAGTTTTCAACTTCAAACTTTTGTTGAAGCAGTAAAGAAGGCATTGTTGGAAGAAGCAAAAAGTTGGGAAGCGTGGGAGGAGATGAGGGAACAAGGAAGGAAGCCGAATAGAGGTCAAGACAAGGGCAGGGATAGCAAAAGGAAATTTGGAAAGAGGACAAACGAAGGAAAATCTGAACAAGGTTCGGGGCAAATGGTGGAATTCGAGAATGTCGTCTGTATGGAACGAGGCATGAGGGCACCAAATGTGTAAAAGAAACATGAGCTTGCTTTAAATGTGGCAAGTAGGGCTATAGAGCGAAAGACTGCAGGTTGAATAAACGAGTTTGGTACGAGTGTCAAAAAAGGGACATAATGAGAAATAGTGTCTCCAGCGAAACACACTAGCCACAGAAGGAAGGCCGAGCGCAGTAGGTTATGCTAACGCTATGGAATTAAAAGATGCCATAAAATCTGAAGAGGCAGTGACAGGTACTCATAAAATAGTTGTCTTATTTGATTTTGGTACTACCCATTCCTTTGTTTCGTTAGCATTTGCAGAAAAGTTGATGACACCCTGTCAGTCACTTGATGCCATAATTACGATGAACATACCTAGTGGCAATTTCCTTTTAGCCCATAAAATATATAAAGAATGTTCGATTCAGGTAGCTGATCAGATCTTGTATACTAATCTTATACCCTTAGATCTCAGGGACTTTGACGTAATCCTCATAATGGATTTGTCAGCTGCCTATCATGCTAACATAGATTGTCACCGTAAGTTGATTAAGTTGTCAATACCTACTAGACTTGAACTTGTCATACAAGGAGATAAGGTGGTAAATCCTCCTTACCTAATATCTACTCTACGAGCTCGTCCTTATTTTCGTAGTTGATGCCGAGGTTATTTGGCATACATATACGATATTTGTGTTAGTGAACCATAACTGGAGCAGATACCAGTAGTCAATGAATTTCAAGATTGTTTTTTCAAAGACTTCCAAGGCTACCACCACACCGAGAAGTGGAGTTTAGTGTTAATTTAGTTCCCGAAACTAGTCCCATATGTAGGACACCTTATAGGTTGGCACCTTTCGAGATGAGTGAGCTGAAGGTATAACTCGAAGAGCTACTGAAGCTATGATTTATTCATTCCCGTGTCTTGCCATGGGTAGCCGTAATATTATTTGTAAGGAAGAAGGATGGGTCTACGAGGCTATGCATCAATTACTGAGAACTGAATAAGGTGGCGATCAGGAATACGTATCCTTTGCCTCGTATAGATGATCTTTTTAATCAGTTGTGGGTGCTAAATATTTCTCTAAGATTGACCTATGATTGGGTTATCATCAATTGAGGGTGAAGGGAAGCGACATTGCTAAGACTGTTTTAGGACCAGGTATGGACATTATGAATTTCTAGTGATACCTTTTAGGTTGACTAATGCCCCAGGAGCCTTTGTGAATTAATGAATCGAGTCTTTCGAGAGTATCTTGATCGTTGTGTTATCATTTTCATCGATGACATTCTGATATATTCGAAGAACAAATAAGAACATTCCAACATCTGAGGCATGTTTTACAAATATTGAGAGAACACAAATTATATGCCAAATTTAAGAAGTGTGAGTTCTGGCTTCAAAAGGTAAAGTTATTGGGTCACGTGGTGACAAGCGAAGGGATACCGATAGATCCCAAAAAATTTAAAGCGATATCGAACTGGGAGCGTCTGACATCCGAATATGAGGTTCGTAGTTTTCTAGGTCTAGTCCGGTACTATCGGAGGTTCATTAAAGACTTCTCTAAGATTGCTTCCCCGCTGACCAACTTGACCCGGAAGAATATAAAGTTTAATTGGATAGAAAAGTCTGAGCATAGCTCCCAAGAACTGAAGGATAGGTTAGTGATTGCACCAGTACTTACCTTACCATCTGGGTTGATGGGTTTCTAATATATATATAGTGATGTATCCCGAGAAGGATTAGGATGTGTTCTTATGCAGAATAGGAAAGCAATCACTTAAGCATCAAGGTCGCTAAAAAACAATTAGAGGAATTTTTCAAGACATGACTTAGAGCTAGTAATAGTGGTGTTTGCCTTGAAAATTTGGAAAAACTACCTATATGGTGTAGCATGTAAACTTTATACAGATCACAAAAGTTTAAAGTATATTTTCACATAAAAGGAGCTTAATATGTGGTAGAGAAGGTGGTTGAAACTCCTTAAAGATTATGATTGCTCTATATGGTATCACCCGGGGAATGAGAATGTGGTAGCTAATACCTTCAGTAGAAAGAAGATAAAGAACCTAGCTTCCTTTATTACCCGACAGAAGGCCATTATAGACGATTTGAACAAGCTTGAAATTGGTGTGCGAGTGAAAGGAGAAGGGAGTAGTAGCCTGTTCTAGATGGAGATTCGACCTACGCTACTTGATCGAATTAAAGAAGCTCAAAGTCAAGACACGAAGTTAACCGAGATTCGAAGAGAGTTCAAAAAGAACGACAAAGAATATTTTAGTTATGATTAAGAGGGGATTTACATATTTGAAGATCGGGTGCACATTCCACCTAAGGATGAATTAAGGAAGAAATTTTGACCAACGCGCATAATTCTAAGTACTCGATCCATTCAGGAGAGACAAAGGTATATCGGGATTTGCGGCCAAGTTTCTGGTGGCCAAGCATGAAGAAGCAAATATCGGAGTTCGTATCAAAATGCATGACCTGTCAGCATGTAAAAATTGACCATAGGAAGATGGCTGGACAACTGCAACCACTACTTATTTTTGAGTGGAAATGAGACCATATTACCATGAATTTTGTATTCGGATTACCCTTGACATATAATAGAAGTACTTATATTTAGGTGATAGTAGATTGTTTAACTAAAACGACTCTATTTTTCCTATAACAGAGATGCATTCAACGAAACAACTAGCCCAATTCTATATCAAGGAGATAGTCAACTGATACAGTGTGCCGGTTATTATCGTATCCGATCGGGCTATGAGGTTTGCCTTAAGATTTTGGAAGAGTTTTCAAGAGGAATTGGGAACCAAACTGAGCATTAGTACAGTGTTTTATCTGAAACGAATGGTCAATCTAAACGGACAATCCAGATTCTGGAAGATATGTTAAGAGCTTGTGTCTTAGACTTTGGAAAAAATTAAGAAGATCAGTTAACTTTAATTCAGTTTTTGTATAGCAATAGTTATCACACAACAATTGATATGTCCCCGTACAAAGCATTGTATGGTCGAAGGTGTCGTACACCAATTTACTGGGATGTAATCCGAGAGGGGAGATTATCTCGTACAGACTTAATCAAATAAACGAAAGATAAGGTTAAAATTATACAAGATTGGCTCCGTATCGTGCAAAGTAGGCAGAAGAGTTACGCTAATAGGAGACGAAGAGCATTGGAATTTGAGGTAGGTGACCTTGTATTTTTCAAGGTGCCGCCGTGGAAAGAAATTATGCGGTTTGGGAGAAAGGAAAAACTAAGCCCTAGGTTCATCAGACCATTCAAAGTCACGTCAAGGACTGAAGCAGTAGCGTATAAACTTGAGCTACCTCTGGAGTTAGATCACTTGCTCCATGTGCTCCATGAGTCTATGCTGCGAAAGTATGTCTCGAATCTGTCACATGTGATAAGACTAGAACCGGTAGAGATTCGAGACAACCTCTCATACCAAGAGGTACTAGTGGAAGTGGTCGATATAATGAGCAAGTATTTTGCTCTAAAGCAGTACCGGTGGGCAAGGTGATTTGGAGAAACCACGTAGTTGAAGAGGCCATCTGAGAATTCGAAGCTTTGATGCGACAAAATTGCCCCCACTTATTTATGGATTAAGGTACTTTATTTTAAATTTCGAGGCCAAAATTTTTCTTAGGGGGAGGATGTAGTATCCTTGATTTTTAAAAAATTAGAAATTAAATTTTTAATTATTATTTAAATATTAAAAGAAGAAAAGAAATTTTGCATGGTTTCATGCTACCAAAGACAGCCACAAACAAGGGAAAATGACAACTCAATTTTTCCAGGAGGTAGAGTGTCCATATGAAGTTAATTTGGCATAAGGGAGTATATAAGGAGTAGCTGTTTGAGGGGGAAATAGGAGAGATTACAGAAGCTGTTTCGAGAAAATTTTAGCTGAGGAATTATAGAGGAAAGAGAGAGCAAGAAGATGCAAGAAACAGAGGACAATTTGGTGAAGTTATAGAGTTTCAAAGTCAGGTAAAAATCGCTTGGCATGAAGGGGCATTAAAGAGGCAGCTGTTCGAGAGAGAATTAAGGTGAATCTAGAGGGAATTTTGTGAAGGCTTCAATTAAGAAAATACAGAAGTAAGAGAAATGAAGAACTTGCAAGAAACATAAGTTGTTTTTGTAGAATCAAAGAAGTTATAGATCCTAAAAGTAAGGTAAAAAGTCAGCTTTTATATTTTGGTTATGTTTTGATTTAAAGCTGAATTTGATTTAATACCAAACACCACCACGCTCCAACTCTGGCAGTTTAACCACTCCACTTTCGACAGCAGTGACAGCATGAGCACGGGATCCTCCACTCAAAACGAGCTTCTTTCTAAGGACAACAACTTCTTGCCGAGACTTCTGAAACACATTTTTGAGATGACTTGTTAATCAAAAATTTTACTCAAGAAAGTATATGTCAGAATGCATAGATACTGTATGCATACTTGAGATTATTTCTTTAAAGATCATTACTACATTATTGTGGACTTCATAGATTTGAGACTTTATAGGCAAATTTAGGAAATCTGCAAATGAGATACTACTGTGGCAGAGGCTCGTGTTGGCTATGTATTATTCAATCAGAGGTGGGAAAGAAGCACACCTGTCTACCATCATCTTACGACGCTTGAGCCTCTTCATCAAACGTCGGTGACAATGTTGGAGCCTCTTTTAACCCTCCACCACCTGTCAGCCATACCAAAGCCTCCAAGAGCATAGCTTAGAGGGAATTGAGGGGCAGTCAATCAATTAAATGGCGTTGTATTCTTTCCTCTTGCTACTTGTGTTATGAAATCATTGTAATTTGATTGTTGTTATAGATTAGTTTAATGTAACTAGTATGCTTTGATGTATTTGTATACCACGAACTCGTTGGAGCAATTGAGCTCTTTGTTTTATACTCTCTCCGTTCTCATAAAATTTGATCATATTTCTTTTTTGGACCGTCGTACAAAATTTGCTCATTTCCAAAGTAAAAAAGATTAAGTAGTTAAGGTCGGTAATGCTATTCTGGTTGTATTGTTCTGCCATATTAGATGGAAGAACATGTTGCCCAAGATTCTTGACATTAAAAAGGTTGACCCCGACATATTAAGCAGCTTTTCATAGATCTCATGCTTGAGTTAGTGAAAAAGGGACAATGCAGTCCTCGACCTTTGACCACCGTACTTGGGTGAATAAAAAATCTGGTAGGAGTTTTGTAAAGAGATACTTGACTAGGAAGGATAATAGGTTGAGGACTAAGAAGCTTAAGGAAAACACGGGCTTTGGCTGGGATCATATTAGCATAATGTTTATTGTTTCATCGTTGTTTGGGACAACTAATTTCTAAACACTTGGGCTCACATTGTTTCCAAAATCCTTAGTACATATATCAATAACATTAGGTGACCTAACTTATCTTAAACACATAGAGGCGAACCGAAATGCTTAGGCATTTTGCAACCTAGTCACTTGATTCTAAACAGGATGCCCTTACTGATAAGCAAGAGGAAGCAGTCATGGAGGAGATCATAAGCGAGGGCAGTGATTTAATTTTCCCAAAATCACAAGTTTTAGAAAAGGTAATGGGTCTAAGGAGCATTTGTCTGAAGGGGGTGCGTCCAGGGATACACCGGTAAGGGTAAACAACATAAGATCGATGAAATGGATGTGTAATTGGTGATACTTACCAATCTCATGAAGGCAAAGCTTGTTAACTGTGCCACAAAAGTTGGTGATCCTTAGTTGATAAATAGCATGGGTGGCATGTCACCTCAATAGTTTGTTGAGACCATAAAATAGATTGAGAAGCCAATCTAGAGGGAGATGTTTATGAGAAGCTTGGAAGAGCAAAGATTGCGGCGGTGATGCTAGTATCTCATTTCGTAGTTTTGTCACATTTGTTGCTACAATTTTTACTTTGGAGATTGTTGTTTACTTAAATATGGTCTCTACGTAATGCTAAGAGACTACTTCGTTAGCATTTATAGTTTTTCATTTGGGTGTATGCTTGTTAGATATATTTATAAGTCCACAATTTTTTTTTAATGGCAATTTTGGAAGTGGATATTTGCGGCATGATTTTTTTTATACGTGGGAGTAGAGGTTCATGATTTGGAATCTAGTATGTGTCATTGTATTGTTCCTTATTCGTGAATAAGTTATTCCCCTCTTCA